>PVKN010013164.1:0-20136 GCA_004027915.1 Capromys pilorides | reverse complement strand
TTTTTTTTTGTCTTTTTGAGACAGGGTCTCACTATGCAGTTCAGGCTGGCCTTGACCTCACTTTTGTAGCCCAGGCTGGTCTCGAACTCACACTGATCCTCCTGCCTCAGCCTCCCAGGTGCTGGGATTACAGGCGTGCGCCACCATTCCCAGCCTTGGGTCCTGAGATTCTGATTCCTGCTGTGCTGCAGTAATGAGACAGGAATCTTGAGCTCCTGGTGTGTGTGCTTGGGTGTGTAATGAAAGCATCAGTTCCCAGTTCTAGAGTCGAATTCCTGGTGAGCCCTGGTGATAACTTGTCTGATATGAAGAACTTGGCTGACCCTACAAATAATTTCTATGCACTCTGTGGGCCCTTCTGGCTTCGGAGGGATCTGTTTGGTTGTTCTTTGGGGTAGGTAAGTGGCCTTATTGCTAGGTCAGGCCTTCTATACTGGAGACCAGTCTTCTTCTTTTTTTGTTTTTGTGACAAGGTCTCCCTATGCAGTTCAGGCTGGCCATGAGCTCACTTTGTGGCCCCGACTGGTCTCCAACTCAAAACAGTCCTCCTGCCTCAGCATCCCAATTGCAGGGATTATAGGATTTGCCACCGTACTGGGCTGAGACCCATCTTTTTGTCTTGTTGCTCAGTACTTATCCAGAAGAACATCTGTAGAGAAGCATCGGAGACATAAAACTTGTTCCTCATCCTTATGGAAGTGTAGATTACCTAGAGAAAGGGAGCTAAAATAGGAGATGCCCCCAGGATGAGGCCTTGTTGGCAGGCACATGGCAGCACAGGCTTGGCATAGAGTCACTGGGACTTGGCCTGAGCAACCTGGAACTTAAGTTGTAGGGCTTAGGTCAGATGGCTGGGCTCTGCCCCTTTCTTCCAGCCATCTACCTTGTACTCAGTGATGGTCATTTGCTTCCCTAAAGGCCATGTAAGTGAGTGAGACCCTGCCAGAGAAACCTGTCTGGTTGTCGAGGGGATATAGGGTGCAAATGAAGTACCTCCTAGTCGGAGCTCTGCAAGGTGTGAAGAGAAGCATTTCTTCACCAGGGAGTAAGTCCTAAGGTGCTTGGTTCCATTCTCAGGCACTTTTCTAGTCTCCTGTCCCCTTATAGAGATATCTCTTGTAGGCTGCCTAGTATGTTTATTTTGGGCTCTGTCCATCCGACTCATAGACTTGACTTTTTTTTTTTTTTTTTGGTACTAGGGGTCAAATTCTGGACCTTGCACCTGCCAGGCAATCATAGACTTGAAAAGAAGGTTACCAGTAGGAGGTGCGTGGACAAAGGGACTTTGGCGACAAAGCTCCAGCCTAAGCAGAAAACTTTGGGAATAGTAGAGCAGAAATGGAAGAGGCTGGGGCAGGCCTGGTGCTTATTGTTGTAGTTCTGTAGTGCTGAGGAGGAGCCCCTAGGATCTTGGCAGTGAGTGAGGAGTGCAGCAGAAAGTGTTGAGAGATAAGCAGGAGGATGCTTAACTGGAAGCTGTTGAGGTTCCATGTAGGTAGAAAGAGAAGGAGTCGTTCAGGAAGAGAAGGAGTATGCATCAGAAGCCCACCTCTACAGGAGGGAGATCAGAATGGCAGTTTTGGAGAAGAATCCAGGATACCTTCTGTGACCTGAAGAGCTGGTACCACCGTGCCTGGACCTTCCTGATGGAAACCAGTGATGGTGGTGGTGGTACCCCACAATCCAAGATATTTCAGAGACACCAGACAGCTACTTCTACACAGGCCCAAGACATTTGCTCCATTCACTTGTCACAGTATGCTGCTATTCAGACTGTCCATCCAGACTCAGTGTTGGCCTTAGAAATTTGATCAGGTTTAAAAGTCCAATACAGTTGAATACGGTGGCACATGCCTGGGGGAAGCCCAGCATTCAGGAAGCTGAAGCAGGAGAATCTTTTTGAGTTCAAGATCAGTCTTGGCTATGTAGTAAGGGTTTTTTTTTTGTTTTGTTTTGTTTTTGAGAACAGTGTTTTCTATGAAGTTTTCAGGTTAGCCTTGAACCCACTAGGAAGCACAGTCTGGCCTTAAACTCTTAATGATTCTCCTGTCTTAGCTTTCCAAGTGCTAGGATTACAGGAATGTGCCACCATGCAGCTACATAGTGAGTTGAAGACCAGCCTGAACTATGTAGGGAGACTGTCTCAAAAACAAACTACTAAAAGTTCAATTAAAAGAATGCCTCCTTTAGGAATAATGCTAACTGCTGCCATTATATAGTGCCTACCTGAGTACCAGTCATATATCCACAATCTCTATCTCTGCAACAATCCTATGATTTCCGTGGATGTAATTCTCATGTTTTAAAGATGAAACTGATGAGGTTACTTAACCTTGTCTGTGATCTCATAGCTCAAGGGTGGCAGGCCTAAGATTTGAATCCATGCTATTTGATTTTAAAGATTTTGGCTTTTGCCCCACTACAGCCTGCTTTCCTTTAGACTTATTCCTTAGCATACTGTCAGTTTTGGTTTCAGTGCTTTTGAGGTTATAGTCTGTGAACACACTTCTCCCTGGCCTGTGAGGTCCTTGAAGATGGTATATTTGTCAATACAAACTCTACATTGTCCAGACTTAGTGTGTGACAGTTACCTACCTGACTATTTGCTGGGTTTAATAAGAGCACTATAAGTAATAACTGGGGTCCTCCTGATTTTTCTTAAGGGAAGCACCAGTGATTGTTGGTAATCCCTGAGGAATGGTACCAAGTGATGGCAAGCAGATGGGGCTTCTGGCCAGCAGGGAGTGTTCTCTTCTGTAATCTGGACTCTGGAACAAAGCAGAGACCGCTTTGACAATGTACCTGGGAAGCTGGCCAGAGCTATCTGTGGGCTCTGGGAGGGGAAGGACATCAAGGACCAGGACTGTGTGTGTACTCCATTTATTAGAGCAAATACAGGTCTCTTGTAAGAAGAAGTGATATAAAAGGAAATGACTTTAGTTCACTTTAGTTTTTTGGTGTACTGGGCATTGAACTCATGACCTCTTGCTTGCCAGGCAGGTGCCATGCCACTGAGCTATATACTCAGCTCAGATGACTTTGAGAGGAGAAATCTGAGTTTTTACCTAGTACCTAAGTGCTAGAGTGCAAAGAGCAACATTCATAATCAGAGTAGACTTATGCTGCCAGATGTGAGGAAGGCCTGTATAAGGATGAGAGCAGTCTGAAGACACATAGAGCCACCTTGAGAAGTGAGCTTCCTGTCATACACATCCCAGAGAACCTCAGAGGAGCTATTTCTGAAGAATGACACAAGTGAGTCATTATCTGTAGATTTACACTGTTAGGGTCCCCTTGCATAGAGTTACTTGTCTTTCCTTGACTTGAAAGGTCACATCCTTGGCCTAACGTCATTACTTTTGTCAAGAGTTCTATTCTTAGAGGCAGGATGTATGAAGAAGCTCTTAGAAGATTGATGAGAGAGTGATGCCATTAGCAGTAGTGCCATCTGCTTGGTTCAGCAGCCTGAACTGTCAACGCCTTCCTCCACTTGGGCAGTCTCTGAGCTATTGGTGAGTCTGGGTGACTGCACAGGAACAGGTGGGCTTGGGAGGCTCTCACAGAGCCTTGTCCTGGAGACTAAGTGCTGCCAAACAAGTACAGTGCTGATGAGAAAGAAGCCCACAGTGCCACTGCCTGGCTGATGAGGACTGGTGAAAAGTGACCTCTCAGGGATGGGTCTCTGGACAGCAGGGTGGCTGCTCATCCATTTGGGACCAAAAGATCCCTGGGGGGGCAGCAGTTAGGATACCACTGTGTAGTTCTGGTTCTGATTGCCCTGCAATAGGATGAGTACCCAAGGCCAGACTTGACATTTTCTTTTTATTATTGCCCTGAGTTTCTCTTCACCTCCTTCTCTTATCTCACCCACAGTGCAACTGCTGTGACTGCTACTTCTACTACTGCCTCGTCCTCTTCTCTGGTCCTTCTCCTCTCATTCCTCTTTCTTTTCTCTCTTCCTCTTGTTTTGGTTTAAAACTTTTTCAAAGTGTTTGACAGAGTTCTCACTGTAATTCAGGTTGGCCTTGAACTCACTGTGTAGCTAAGGCTGGCCCGGAACCCACAGTGATCCTCCTGCCTCAGCCTCCTGAGTGCTGAGATAATAGGCTTGTGCCACCATATCTGGGCTGTATTTTTTTTTTTTTTTTTTTTTTAATTATAACAGGAATTTACCTCGTACTATGTTGGCCCTGCCCCTGGGCTGTGCTTAGATGGCAATTGAAACTGGGTGTGGTAGCCTGCGCCTGTAATCCTATTGCTTGGAAGGCTGAAAACAGGAGATCACTATGAGTCAGATCTGTGTAGTGAGACCCTGTAGACCCCGTAGTAAGTACATAAAAAAAAAAAAAAAAAAAACTCAAGTCGGGGAGGCTTGCTGATTAGTTCAGTTGTTTAAAGCACATGCTTGGGCAAACTCAGTCAAGTGCAAGGGATTGGGATTCGATCCCCAGCTCCACATACTGCACCAGATTTGTCCTTAAGGCAGCCTGAGGCAGCCAAAAAAAAAAAAAAAAACGTTAAAAAAAAACAACAACATATAAATTTAAATAAAAACAGTTCTGTGTGTGTGTGTGTGTGTGTGTGTGTGTGTTTATGTGTGTGTGTGTGTGTTTATGTGTTTATGTGTTTATGAGACAGGTGTCAGCTGGTTGTGGTGATAAAGATTTATGATTCCAGTACTCTCCCTAGGAGGCTGAGGTAGGAGGATTACAAGTTAGAGCCCAGCCTGGGCAATTTAGCAGCTAGTGAGACCCTGCCTCAGGAAAAAGAGTGGGAGATGTAGTTTAGTTCAATCCCCAGCACCCGCCACCCACATAACCCCACACCAGAGAGAGAATGCACTAGTGAGCAAGAGAGTGTGAGAGAGTGAGGGAAGGAGAGAGACAGACAAACAGAGACTGGTCTCACTATCACTGTTTTTATCCAGACTGGTCCTGAACTCTGAACTGCTAGGCCCAAGCAATCTGCTGAATAGCTAGATTCCTTTCTCCTCTTTCTTTTTTTCTTTCCCTTTTACATTTTGAGACAGGATCTTAGTTAGTTAGTTAGTACTTTTTAGTACAAGCTCTACAAAGTCTTACTACCTAGATTAGACTTGTAGTGATCCACCTGTGTTCAGCCTCCCAAGAGCTGGGATTACAGGCACTCTCCACCATGCCCAGTCTCAATTGCCATCTCAGTGCCCTGGGGGTGGGGCCAGCATGGCATACCGGGGATCAAACCCCGGCCACTAGTCTGCCTAAGCAGGCACTTTAATCTGCTGAGCTATTTGGCTGGCCTGAGACAGGATCTTGCTATATATTCCAGGTTAGCCTTGAACTTGCTATGTAGTTTCTTGAACTCATGATTCCCTTGAAGCCTAGTCTCATTATTACTGGAAATACAGGCATGCAGTACTATGCCTGGCTCCTATGTGTCTTTTCTTTATTTGATAAGGGGTCTTGATATGTAGTTCAGGCTAATCTTGAATTTGCAGTCTCTCTCCTGCCTCAACCTCCTGAGTGTTGAGATTAGTCATTTACCACCATGTCTGGTCCTGGCTCCTACTTCTTAAAGTCACTCTAACACTTGCTCTGGGATGTTGAAGATAAAATGAGAGGAAGAGGATGTAGTGTGTCCTGCTGTTTTCCAAATGATGGGGGTTGGTACCTCTGAGGTATGGGCATGCGACTTGGTTTATGTGTGCTAATTCTTCTTTCTTCCTGACCCTTATATTTCCCTTTCTGAATGTCACAGGACAGTTAAGTGAGTAAAGATAAATGGCCGATCAGGAGATGTGGGTGAGCCAGAGATTGGATATGTGTTTTAGCAACAGAGTAAAGCCTGTTTCTGACTTATAAACATAAATCAGATTTGTATGTCAGATTCATTTGTAATCTGACAAAGTGAGTCTTGCACAGTATACCTGTGAATGTTATATACTATATCTGTGAAAGTTAGAGATGCGAATGTTCAGTCTTTATAGGGAGTCAGATAACATGTTCCTGGCTTATGTGTGGATTTGTCTGGCTGCTTTGTTTGGCTCACTTTACCTGTCTCTATGGGTGGGGGCTGTGATGGACCCATTCACTTACCTTTGTTCTCCTGCAGTCCCCTGCTTCCAGGGTCAAAGGATGGCTTTTTTCTACCTCTATCTCAATAACTGACAGCACAAGAAAACACAAATTTGTGTACAATTCTTTGCTGTGAGCCACTCCTAGCCCTTCTTTTCCTGCCTGCTGTGGCTGCCCAGTGTCAAGTGCTATATATGGTGCTGTTTGTACACTAGGATCCCATGAGGAGAAGCAAATACTCCCACACTTGTTTTAAAGGAATCCCTTGGGAATAGCCATTTCTATCTCTTCTGCGCTGTGGGTTTTTTTTTGTTGTTGTTGTTGTTGTTTTGTTTTTGGTACTGGGGAGAGAACTCAGAACCTTTTGCTTGCCAGGCAGGTACTTATGCCACTGAGCTGTCTTCCTGACCCAGCTGTGGTTTTAACAGAGTGTCTGTTTCATTGGAACAGATGCCCTCAGATTGGATCCCAGAATAGCCATTGGGAAGTAGCATGGATTGGGTCACTGGCTGTGACAATAATCTGTGGTTGGAGAATTTGAGGAAGGCAGGAGTTAGCTCCCTCTATGTTGGGAGAGGAGGCAGTCTCTGAGTGGAGGGGAGAAGAGCCCCTTCATTTGCCACTTCTGGGCCACCACTAGCTTCTCCAGAGTCCCATCCTCTAAGCATTCTTGTGTCTCAGCTGTCCTGCTTACATGCCCCAAGAACATGACATCTCTATGGTGGTAGGAGCAGATGCCATCCACCCACACTGCTGCATTTAGCCTGTCTTACAGGAAGTCCTTCCTCTGACCCCCTCAGCAGCTCAGCATTCCAGGTCAGAGCTGTCCTTATCACTGCCATTTTTCACCCCCAGCCCTCGAGGACTCTGGAATAAAAGGGGATGTCAGCTATCCCCCTCCTTCTGCTACTCTTTTCACTATTTGTCTCCGCCTAGGTAGCACTGCCCCCTCACAGGCTTTATCACTTCTGGGCCCTTTAGTTCCTCTGAGAACTGCCATGCTATTGTCTCTCCCACATTCTGACCTCTTCATGATTGCTCATGGCTTCCCACATTCCTCCCCTGTGCCCCACACTGAGGTGGAAGCCAACTCCATTGGATGAAACTGTTAATGGAGACCTCATCTTCCTCACTGCTATGCCTTTTCACATGCCCCTGCCATAATTATTCCTTCCAGCATACAAAGTCAACCTTCTTCATGCTTGATGTGTCTCAGATTGTCTGTCTCCCAGTGTGCACATGGTACCTACAACTGAGCTTGGTGTCAATATGGCCAGTTGGCATGTAGCAAAAGGCCATCATGTTCATCTTTTCACTCATTCTACCTTCTTAGGTTGACCAAAATTAGGCTCTGAACCGTGTCCTTTGTGCCTAGGGTCTTAAGGACACAAACGTTTAGGAACAAAGTCCACAATAGTGTGACCACCAGTGAGATTCCAGACTGCCTCAAAAATTAGAGTGGGAGGAAAGTTTAAAACAAAACCAAACGAAACAGCCAGCCTGAGCCTTGAAAACCAAGTGGGCCCAGCAGAAGCCTTAAATGGAAATTAAAGATCACCCTATAGCAGTCTTCCTGTAGGACATTGTTAAAAGCAGAAGCTGCTAGGTTGCTGGCATAAGCTGCAAAATAACTACAAAATTGCAAGCAGCAATCTGTGGCTCTTTGAGTTGTGCCTGCTCCTTCTCATCTTTCCCCTTCACCTCATGAGCTCTGTGGGTACAGGTGGGGGCGCAAGATTACATTAAGTTATTCATCTCCAGTTTCAGAACACAGCGTACTAACCTTTAGGTTGCCCTATCTTTTGTTGTGTTTTTATCCTCTTTGTGTATTTGTGTATGTGGTGCTAAGGATTGAATTCAGGACCTTATACATGCTAGATTAGACAAGGCCTTGCCTCTAAGCTGTACTATCAGCCCTGCCTCTTTTACTTATTTATTTTTAAAATTTTATTTATTTATGTTATGACCTGCTCAGCCTGCCCTGGGGGTAGGGCTGGCACAGTTTGTGGTGCTGGGAATTGCACCACAGTCCCTGCAGTTGCCTAAGCTTGCCTAATCAGGTGCTTTAGACTACTGAGCTATCTCACTGGTCCCTAGCCCTGCCTCTTTTAAAAAGCCCATTTTCTAGGGCCAGCGAGATGGCTCAGTGGTCTAGAGTGCCTGCTTGGGCAAGCTTGGACAGCCACAGGGACTGTGGTTTGATCCCCGGCACCATGTGCTATGCCAGCTCCACCCCCAGGGCAGGCTGAGCGGACTAGAACACAAATAAATAAATAACTGAGGTTTAAAAAAATAAAATAAAATAAACTTAAAAAAATAAATCAATAAAAAGCCCATTTTCTAATCCCAGTTTTCAGGAGGCTGAGGCAGGAGGATTACCTGGACCAACCTGAACAACATAGCAAGATCCTATCTCAAAAAACCAAACCAAACAGGAAAACAAAAAATTTTCTCCCCTTAGGTTCTTCTCCCCCACCACAACCCTTCATTTCTCTTGCTCACTCCCCTGGCTCTCTGCCTGTTGGGTACCAGCATATGGATCCTGTATGACCTGGATGTCTAGCTGCGGGGACAGTGGTTATCATAACCGGAGGAGGAAATGCTGGCTATACTGCCACCCAGTGTCTGATCCTGCTGAATTTTTTAAAATGCTTATCCTCATGGGCAGCATCAAAATATACTGGCCTTGTCATACTGAGAATTCTGCTCTCCTCAGTAACCCTAAAACTCCAGTTCCTACCATTTTTTCTGTGCTCTTTTCTCTGCTCTCATTGAGGCCCACGTAAGTACAGAAAGAAGGCTTTTGAGGGTAGGAATGCTGGAGCTAAAAATACAAAAATATATCTTGAGACAAAGCTGAGGGAAGGACTGAGTCATGGTAATGAAGCTCAGCTTCATTCTTCCCCTCCTTCCTCTGGCAGCTCTGTGGTAAGGCTGCCGTCTCTGCCAGAGAGCCTTCCCAGAGTCATGAGCTGGATAAAGAACCCATAGGAGCCAGATGCAGTCAGGAACAGCTGTAATCCCTGCTACGTGAGAAGCTAAGGCAAGATTGCAATTTGAGGCCAGCCCGTTGTCCTCCCTAATGTGCCCCCCCCCAAAAAAAAAAGCACTGATGGGAGTCGGGAGGTCTGATGGTGTGCTGTGTGTGTCACAGGTAGCCAAGAGAGGAGAAAAGATGTTCTTACAATATCTGTGTTCTTAGAACCCAGGACTATAGGAACTAGGAGAGATATAACATTTATTGTATTTAGACTCTTTGTGATATAAGTGAAGAGCTGTGCTTTTTCTCATGTCACTCAGATGGTACAATTAGAATGCATGCTGCTGGACTTGCATTCTTACACAATTTTACCTTCTCTGTCTCTGTTGCTGAACCCTACTTGCTCCCTGTGGGCTACACTTTAACCTATCACACAGATGCCATGTATAAGAGACCCACATTTTTCACTCACAGCCTAACTTGCAGTTGGTCAGCCTACTGCTGGAGGAAGGCTAGGGTAGCCTGTGAGTGGAGTTTGATGCCAGAAACAAGCAGTTTCCTTCTGTATGCCAGAAAGAAGGATTGGGCAGCTGGCTCCTTCTCTGTTCCCTTAACCCATGGGCTCAAGGTGAGGATACCATTAGTGGCTTAGGAAATGTTCTTGCCAGACTCCTGTGATATTAGAGCTGTATACAGCAAGTGGAGAGAACAGGGAGAAGGGAGATGAGTCCTCTGAGGTGGAACAGAATACCTTTCCATGTGGATGCCTCTCCCTCCAGAGAGAGAGCTACACTGATCTAGCAGAAGTAGGGGGATGAAGTGGAATCAGTAAGGCAATGCTCTTGAAAGTTCTTGTCTCCTTTCTACTCTTCTGCTGTTACATATCAGGAATAGGTAGCCTAACTGCAAGGGGACAAGAACTCTTTAGAAACCCTGGATTTGGAACAAAGATAATCAACTTCATGGTCAGAGTCAGAGTAGAAGTCACGTCCTCCTACAGTCTCTCTGCAGGCCCAGCCTCTCACATAGATCCAGAGACTGTGGAGAATGTAGGTTAGTGCCTGGCATTGTGGCCTATATCTAGATGTCTCCCCAAAGCCTCATGCTCTTGGAGGTGGAACTTTTCAGAGGTGGTTGGTTCTAGGGTGTGTGATACTGGGATTAGGTTGTGTGATGCTGGGATTAAGTGTTTAATGCTAGGATTAAGGGTACCTCACTCTGGGTGTGAGTGCTACCTGCCCTTGGGACCTATTTGGCATATAAGGGACAGAGAGAGAGTTGTTTCTGCTTCTTCACTACTCATCACTTGCTACTTTGCTGCCTTCAGCCTGCCCTTCCATGAGCTGTTTGTGTTCTTTGATGCCCCTCTGCCATATTACCTGGCCTTGGAGCCAGCTGATTATGGACCGAAACCTCTACAAACTGTGAACCAATTTTTTTTTTTCTTTAATTTTGGTGTCAAGTATTTCCTTCAGCAATAAAGAAAGTAAGACTCCTAGGTATAGAAGCTGTCATCTAATGCCAGAGCAGATAGAGGCCTGAGTTTCTTAAGAGGCAAAGCCAGCTAACCTCAGTATTTTCTGTCAGGCTTCATTCGTCATATGAATGCAGAAGTAGTTAGGAATGTCTGGCAGTTTGACCATGTTGTCTTTGGGACCTGTCCCATCAGCCAGCCACTTGAGGTCCATGTGTGTCCCTGGTCTGGCCCCAAGTATGTACACTGAGGCAAGAATTGTGTCCTTCACTGGAGTAAGCAGTTAGGGCTATGGGAACTGAAGAACATGACTGTTGATCATTTTTTTATTCTCATGCTCAGCCAGTCGTAGGCTGATAGACACACTTAAGCTCCAGGGGCCAAGCATTTTGGGGAAGCAGGTGAGTTGAGCTGTGATGGCTGCATGCATTTTTAGGAGGTGCTGAATTGGACTTGAGGCCTAACATGTGGCTGTGGGGGAGTATGGAAGGTCTTTTATGAGCCCTGTTGGAGGCCTTGCAAGGGCTTCCAGAAACTGCTGTTCTGGAGGTCAACCTAAACCCTGCCTCACTGTCAACAGGGTGGATGAGAATCACCTCCTTGTGTTCAGCCTGACTGACTTTCCTCTGCAACTTCTTCCATACACAGGGGTGGGCTAGGGGCCATTGGTCAGGATCACGTTAGCTTGATTTACTTTTTGGCTTGAAGAGTACCTCCCATCCTGGCAGTGCTGCTCCCAACTCTTCACACGTGGAATGTACTGGGGCTGTCAGAAAGAACTGGGCTGACCTTTGGACAAATTAGTCCATTGGCATTCTGCACACAGCCACACAAACATAGTAATTGATGAGGCGAGATTCTGGAGAAGCAGGAGGGATGGATCAATCTGGTTTGCTTTGATATTAACGGGCTGGCCGCTTGACAAACAGCAGGGGTTGGTTGCCTCTTATGAGACTGTGCCTCTCTGGAGATGGAGATGCTTAAGTCCATAGGGAAGGTCTAGTGATAGCCCCTTCTAGAACTGCTTCAGACTGGTTGGTACCTGCAGGGTTCCATGGTTTTGCTGGGTATGCATATGAAGTGGGGAAGTCTCTAATCCATCTGTGTTGAGATTTCTGGCTTGTGGGGTTTAGCTTTGTTGCTATTCCTGAGAAGGAGCTTGGTCTTTGTCTGGTCCCAGGAGCTCCTGTTCTATCAGATCAGTCTAGATGTTTTGAATTGTTTCCTTTTCTCCTCATGGCTGGGACGAGGAAATTCTCCTCAAAGGGTCCTCCTGGTCTCAGCATCTAGGGGTTGGGATTTAAGTTTGACTCAAGATGTGTTAGGACTTAGAATAAGCACCTGCCTGGCAAGCGCAGGGTCCTGAGTTCAATTCCCAGTACCGAAAGATGTGGCAGGACTGTTTGAGTCCTTAAGATCTCCTTGAGTTATGATAGTTCTCAGGTAGGTTGGGGTCTTCAGCTTCAGGTAGGCTGTGAGTCAGGCTTTGGCTCCAGAGTACTTAAAAGTAATCTCTGGGAAAAAAGACAGGTTTTTGTTCCTTGTCATACATCTCATCACTAGGGAGCGGCTCCTCCTCAGCAGCCTGGGCCAGTGTTGGGTGAGTTGGGGAAGCCCAAGAGAGGTGTCACCTTGGGGAATGCAGAGACCGTGGACAGGTCCAGTACTATGGTGGCAGCATCACCTAGATATGGGAGTGGTTTTGGGTGTTCTCATTCTAACTCTTGTCCTTGTCCTCTAGCCCTGGCCTAGTGTATCCAACTTGGCCAAGGACTTCATCGACCGCCTGCTGACTGTGGACCCCGGAGCCCGAATGACTGCACTGCAGGCCTTGAGGCACCCATGGGTGGTGAGCATGGCAGCCTCTTCATCGATGAAGAATCTGCACCGCTCCATCTCCCAGAACCTCCTCAAGCGTGCCTCCTCACGCTGCCAGAGTACCAAGTCTGCCCAGTCAACACGTTCCAGCCGTTCCACACGCTCCAACAAGTCACGCCGCGTGCGTGAGCGTGAACTGCGGGAGCTCAACCTGCGATATCAGCAGCAGTACAATGGCTGAGCCACCAGCTGTGGCACAGTCACACTGTGGCCCCAGCTTGGCCACACTCTGCTGTGCTATCTTCTGGGCCAAATACCCTTTTTTGAAACCAGCCTCAAGGCCAGTAGTACACAATACCTGACCCTGGTGCCTTCTCCATATCTCCAGCAGCCTCTGTTCAAATGGACCTGGGTTTGATGTAATGGAGTGGAGGTGGCCCAAGAGGCTCAGGCCCCCTTATCTGGGAGCCTGGCCTGGCACTGATACCCTTTTGGTGTACAGCTGCTCTATATGAGTTGGGGTAAGGGACAGGTTCTGGATTTCACTGTCTCTTTCATCCTTTGGCTCATCCTCAGACCAAAGGGGCTTGCAGTGCTGGGTAGTGTCCTCTGGCCTAGGACCTTTGGAATGGTTCTGGTACTCCTCTTTCATCCACAGAGCCTTCCTCCCTAACTCTCCTCATTCTTTGGCATTCTAATCCTTAAGAGTAGGCTCCAGTGGCAGGCCTAGCTTTGGTTTAGCCAGACTATAGGCCCCAGGTACCTTGAATGGATGAAGAGCTCCTGGTTAGATCTAAGCCATTTTCTCCTATTCCAAATCTGTCTTCCTTTGTGGTGCTGCCAGAGACCCCTCCTGGCCCCAAGACTTGCCAGGACCTCTGGACGCAGTTTCCTGACGTGGACTTTAGCCCTGCTGGTATAGGCTCACCTCAGCTCCAGCTGAGCTGATTGAGAGGTTCCTGTTCACCACTCTTAGTTTATTCCTTGGGAAGACTTTCATTGTCTTCTTTTCCTCCTTAGATGCCCATTTCATTCCCCAGGTGCCTCTTTCCCAACTGTGAGGGTTAAAAAGAACCCCACTGCTGCTACCTGGGGCATAGGGGCACCTGGGCCGCTGCAGAAGGTTCCCCCCTGGAATCCCATTGTCAGCTCTAGTGCCATCCTTTGGTGTCATCTATTGCCTCTTCCCTTCAGGGCCACTGTGCCCTCTCTGCAGCTTCATGAAGGTACCATCTAGTGTCTGGCCTGGGAATGGGCAGCCAGAGGTGAGCAAGAAATGGCTATATTGGTACCTACATTCTTCCAAAAGGAAGTGAAAAGGAAGGAGCTGCTATATTGCAGGAGGGTCCTGGGCTGCTCAGCCCTTTCTCAGCTTTTGCATCTCTCCTTGGAACTTAGCCATACTGTGTGACCTGCCTCTGAACCCTGGGTGCCTTGGGTACTGGTCTTCTTATGGGAGCTGCCCTTCTCCTTTCCATCCTGTGCCCACTTCCATTCATAGCATTAATCTTCAATCTGGGCCCCATCAAGTCTCAGGCTAGAGGAAGCCCTTGAAGGAGAGTGGGGGTGGGTGGGGGGTGGTTGAGGGTTGTTTTCCCAGAGGCCTGAGCCAGAACTATCTGAGTAGCTGTCATGGTATCTCCCTGTCACCACGAACTATGCTGAAGCCCAAGGCCTCTCCCTCCATAGCTGCTTTCAGTGGGTAAGAAGGGGCCAGGGCTAGGACCAGGCCTGTGCCTTACCTAGGGTCCTGCCAGCTGGGAGAATTTGACCCCCACTTAGCTGTTCCCAGTGGGTGGTCTTGGGCCACACTCTCTGTATGTGCCACCGTCAGTGAGATACCAAACCTAAGAGACCACTCTGTGCCAAGCTGACTGTGCCTTATATGCCCCCTCCTCTGTACCTACTGCTCTGGGCAAGAGGGAATAGAAAGGCCAAGCCTTACATCCTCAGAATTTCCTGCCACTTTCCCAAATATCTCTAGGGTCCTAAAGTCCTGGGGATTTATTTCCTCTCTTGCCCAGGGTAAACCTGATCCTTAGAGTAAAACAAAGGAGTTTGGAGTGTGGGGCCTCTGATAGGCCTTCTCATGGACCCTGGATGGGGAATGTGCAGTTATTTATTTTGTGCACTCTGTAAATGTATCGCTATATTCAATAAACAGGGTGCCTTCCCCAGGGAAGGCTGCCCTTTCATGCCAACAACCCTAGCTCTGTGCTGTGGGACCGAAGAATTGCCCCAAAGGAGGAGGAAAAGGAGCCTTACCTGGGTTGGCTACTGTAGGGATATCTTGACCTCTCAGCCCCTTCTTCTATCAAAAGATAAAAGTTCAAGTATGGGTATGGATAGCCAAGAGGTTCTCCTTTTCCCTGAGCCAGAAGAAAAACAAGAATGCACAAGAGGAGAGAGGTTGGGGCCTTTATTAGGTTGAAATGGGGGAGAAGGCCTATGGTAGGCTCAGTTGGAGGCTATGACCTGGTTGATCCAAGTGTTGAACTTGCTAACATGAGTATATACAGCAGGTGCTTGCACATTGCAGTTATTGGTGCCCCAGGAGACAATGCCAATAAGCACCCATGTGCTCCCTTTCTGGCAAACAAGAGGTCCTCCGGAGTCGCCCTGATGGAAGGAGAGAGAGGTCAGTTTGGCAGGTTGGGAGAGGGGGCTATGCTGTGGGCCAGTGCAGAGGAAAGAGTCTCTTTGTCTGTGCTCACCTGACATGAGGAGACACCTGAGGCACCTGCACAGATCATGGAGTCAGTGATACTTGAGCCCCAATACTGTGAGCACGGATTTCACAGTGACCAGGGGCAATACTGCCTGCTGCAGACGTGCTGGTGTCACATTGCCTGTGGGCCAGGAATAGCTAGTTAGGCTGGCCCAGACTTACCACCCTCTCCCCCAGCCTAGGCCTGAGTTCTTACCAACACCACTGAGGCGGCCCCAGCCGGTGGTGACACGCTGGAGGCCATCGTAGCGTGCCTCATTTGAGGAAGCCAGGGAGACAGGTGAGATGCATGTTGTGTACTGGGCTGGTGAGGCCAACTTCAGGAGTGTCACGTCATTGTTCAGAGTAGTGGGGTTCCAGCTTGGATGTGTAATGGCTACAGGGCCAGGAAATGGATAATAGAGAACCAAGGTTGGAGTAGGCACCCAGAGTTGGTGCTGAGGTGGGTGGAGTGGGACATGCCTGAATTTTGGCATCCAGAGCAGTTTGGGATCCCACACATGAGCCAGCCACTCACCTTTGAGATGGCTAGCACCTGCACTGGCTCTGCCTGGGATGATAGGTCACACTCGCCCAGGACAACAGAATGGCTGCCAGGACTGCAGGAGAAATGTAAGTCACAGAGGAAGGAGGGGGGATCCAAGGAAAGGAGGTGGGAATTGGTGGGCTGAACAGGACAGGTAGAATGCACACTCACCTGATGTTGCAGTGAGCAGCAGTCACCACCCAGTTTGGGCTGATGAGAGAACCACCCCAGAAGTGGAAACCATTTCTGTCCTGGGGTCAAGGATTAGAGGTGGATGGGCTCAGGCTATATAGGCATGAAGCACCCACCTAGAACCCTTGCCCTTCCCTTAGGGTACATGTACCTGCAGGGACACTTGCCAGGGCCAGGAGCCTGATACCGCATTCTCCCCATTGACAATCCTCTGGCTGAAGCTCAGTGCTGGACTGATGGCAGGAACGCCGCAGCCTGGCCATTGTGCCGATGAGAGTCCACACCCCAGCCCACTTTTCCCCACCTCCTTCTGGGTACCCCCAGCAGGATCCAAATTGAGTACTTCATACTAGCTCTACTCACAAGCACCTAATGGGCCTTCACAGCTGTCATGGTTACCACATCCATCCTCCCACTTCTCCAACTCTGCCTCTGTGCTTCAACCCAGACCACTTTTCTGTTTGGTCTTCGTGATAGTCTCCTCCCTAGCCCTCCACCCCTGAACAACTCATAACCTTGCTGTAGCCAGAGGGCTCTTCTTAAACTACACATCTAACTTTCTTTTTTTTTTTTTAATTTATTTATTTATTTGTTTGTTTGCTTGTTGTGTTTGTTTTGTTTATTTATTCATTTTGTGGCTGGCTCAGCCTGCCCTGGTGGTGGCGCTGGCGCAGCATGTGGTGCCGGGGATCGAACTGCAGTCCCCGCAGTTGCCTGAGCCCTCCTAAGCAGGCGCTTTAGACCACTGAACCATCTCGCCGGCCCTACACATCTAACTTTCAATAGCTCAGCTTCCTAAGCTCTCAGCCCTGGTGACCCTGTCCACCTTTTGTCCTTTCATAGTCCTGCAGGCCCCTTTTTGCTCCTCTGCCCTGGCACATCGTTTTTCCCTTTCCTATGCTGTTCAGCTATTTCCCTTGCAGCCAGATTTTTCTCTTCCCTGGTCCCTGGGTTGGTGCTGGGAGCTGAGTTGCCCCAGGCTGTTCATTCAGTGTGATTTTGGCCCACTTACCCCAGGTGGAGCCTAGGAAAACCAGGCTAAGGGTCAGGCTGAGCAGTCACATTGTGGCAAGTATGACGGTCAGCACTGAGCCTCACTTTATTTATGAGTATCCTTGTCCTTGGGGCAAAGTCTCAGGCCAGCTGTGTAGGCTTAGCCCCTTCCCATACTCCACTTAGAAGTCTTTTGAAGCCAGGTCCCCTGACCTCACAGCCCAGGTGTGAGGCTCTCATATTCACTACCCCCAAATTCTGGCCTCTGGTGCCCTGAGCCATCTTACACCCCAAGTGTTGGGTATTGGGTATCAGAGAGATAGTTAAGTCAGGTCTATAATGTCAACCTAGTGGCTGGCACCAGAGAAGTGTTTGCAAGGCTATCATATACACTGGACTCTGCGAATGCTGCTCAGAATCCAAGAATGGCAGAGGGCATGGCCAGTTGCACCCAGCTCTTCTGTGGAAGGCTAGAGGGTGGAGATTCTGGCAAGTTACTAATTGTAACAGATACCATCTCATAGGTTCATGTATTTGGAACATAAATTTTCACAGACATGGTGACTCTTCTATCATGAAGTAGGGCAGGGCACAAATCCTCCTGTCTGGCTTTGAACCCCACATTCTTTTTAAGTATGAGCTGAGCCCTTAGTGACTGGCAGATGTTGAAATGAGGTTGACAGTTAAAGAGTGACAGCCGTGAAACCTCTGAACAGCTTGCCCTGGTGCCTACAACCCATTTGTTATTGAGCTCCAGGGTGAACTTGAACTGAAGGAGAGGACACTGCAAAGTTCTAACAGGTGAGTTGGCTGGTCTCTTGCTGGGGATGTTAAGGCTTTACTGACTTAAAAACACCTTAGTCCAAGCTGGGCATGGTGGTGCACACCTGAAATCCGAGCACTGGAGTAGGTGGGGCAGGAGGATCACAGCATGTTTGAAGCCAACCTTGGCTGCACAGTGAGTTCAAGGTCCACATAATACTACGAAGTGAGACCCTGTCTCAAAAAACAAAACACCTTATTAGTCCAAAAGTAAGAGATGAGTGAACGGTGGATAGAAGTGTAGGTCACAGATGATCATTCATAATTAGGGGCCCAGGGCTATCCAGCCTGGAATAGATCCTAAAGGAGGGTAGACTCTCCCTAACAGTTCTGAAACCTCAGTGGAACTCAGTGACTGTTAAACTGAGCAGGTTTCTTAGGTAAATGTGTCGTATCTCCCCATGAGTCTTATAATCCCTGTCAGACAAGCAAAAAAGAGTCAACCTGCCTACTCATAGCTTGGCATGTGCAGATAAAGCCCAGCTTTGTATAAAAGGCTCAGGTGAGCCTGGTCGTGTGTCACAGTTAGAGGTTTAAGAGTATAGAACACTTGGTGGGCACTTGCCCTTAGAGCTAGGGAGCAGCACCTTTATCAGCACATTAGCCCTCAGGGCAGGCCTGACAGCTGTGTGGGCTTTGTTCTGGGTCACAGATGAACCAGGGAAAGGCTCTGGGATGGAGCTGTCTGTGTTTTATGGGATTTATAACAGTGGACTAGAAGGTAGGAGCAAGAAAGGAGAGTGGTGGGGGAGCTGATGGGGAGTCAGGTGAAGTTTTTGAGTGGAGAGAGGATGAAAGCTTTCTACTTTGATCCTGCAGTCCTGGCAGAATTGTGCTAGAATTATGCTAGATTCTGGAGATGATTGGTGATTAGGTCAGGTGATTTAGCTACAGATCCCTGCTGGCAGCGTGCCCCATTCCACTCAAGAATAAACTTAGCCATCTGTTTAGATGTTTGTATTTTCCCAGGTTAGTTCCACTCATTTGGAGCTCTAAAGCCTCAGGTGACTTCACTCCACCTCCATGGCCTGCACAGTTTCCTCCAGGAGCTCGAGGTTCAGTGGCTGCACTACCTGGGTCAGGACTGCTGTGGTTCCAGGTGCCAGTCGGTAATGGCCAAGCCTGGGAAAGGGGAAGGGCAGCCTTTGAGCATATGGCTTGTCTTGCAGTCCCTTAGTTGTGTCCCAAGCTTTTGCCCCATCTTCCCTGTGGTTCCTCCTTTCCTACCTTTCCACTGGCTCTACAGGTGAGCTCAGTGTCCGCAGCAGCTTGGTGCCCAATCCAGTGATCACACACGCATCTACGCTGCCCCCAGAACCCAGGTCACCCAGGATCCCTGCAGTGATGGCTTCTACCAGCAGTCTCTGTGCAGCCTCCAACTGTAATGATATGAGAGGTGAAATGGACCCTCTGGTGTTTCCTCGGGCTCTAGCCAGGAACATTTGTTAATCTTGAAGCCGACTTTATCACTTGTTCCCATTCATCTCTTCTCTGCCCTTCCACCCCAACTTTCCTACCTGCTTCTCTCAAGACTCTTATGTTCACTCACCTTACTCAGCACAAATTTAGTCAGCCCACTCAGTATTGTCCTGTCCCCCATCCCCCAAATTTCTCTGTGGTTGTTAGCTATCTCTGAAGACACAACAGTCCCTTTTTTTTTTCCTTAATTTTTTTTTTTTTTTTTTTTCTTTTTGAGACAGTTTCACTATGTAATTCATGTTGGCCTTCAACTCAAGTGCTCTAGAGAGTGCTGGGATTACAGGTGCATGCTACCATGCCCAGTTCACCCATTTTCATTCCTCTCTGACGTCCAGACTTCAGGCCTTACACAGGACCCCACCACACTTTCCTGTTCCCATTGGCTCCTAAATGGCCCTCTGTGAACTTCAACATCTGCCCTGGAAGCTTTGACATTGTAAGGACCACACTCCTCCAGCTTCCCTCCACTCAGTATCTACTCAGTTGTTTCCTTCTTTTTTCCTTCCAGATTTCCCTGCCTTCCAATCCTGGGCCCTTTTTCCCTGTACTCTCCCAGCTCCCGAGTGCACTTCCTATTAGTGACCATGTAGTGGGGACAGAGATTGCTCACCGTCATGTTTGGCTGGAACCGGTCCTCCAGTACTGCCACAGCCGCATCCTGCCCAGATCCTACAGGTGAGAGGGGCATCTGAGATCAGCAGCGACCATCTAGTCTGGGGTACAAACATGAGGCTAAGGGTTGCTGGGCAGCGTTTTTGAAGAAGAGGTGGGAATACCCAGGGCCATGAAGGGCAGGCGGTTGTAGGACCCGTGGGGATGCAAGCCATACAGCTGAGGTCCTGTAGCGTCTACACCACCCACGATCAGGGACGCAGCCACGTGGCCTTGGTACCTGTTTGCACGGGTCGTAGTTATCTGCAAGTAGTATCTAGGCCCCACCCCTGGCGCACCACCCCTGGACTTGAGCTCCGCCCCTCCCCCTGTCTTGGTTGGCAGGCTACATTACCTCTTCCTGTTTAGCTTCTCTTGGGCCGGCCTCTTCCTGTTTTCCGGCCCGTCACCGCCTCTTTA
>PVKN010013163.1:0-20152 GCA_004027915.1 Capromys pilorides | reverse complement strand
ATCTGTCTGCCCTTTGTCTTCCCTAAGAAGGAAGTCATAGCCACTGGAGGTGACTTTGTCCAGAGACATGCTGGCTGTGGCTCAGTGGAGCTGGCTTGCATGTTCAGGAGAACTCTCCACTGTCTCCTTGTTTGAAATCATTGTTTCAACATCTTCAGAGTAAGATGTTTCCTCTGACTTGCTGTCACCTGTCAAGTCTGTAATTACACTTCTCTCTTCTAACAAAACCTTTTCTCATTGCAGGCTGTAGAAAGAGAGAGACAGAAATGAGGGCCTGCAGATTATTCTCAACACTTCACGAATTTGGTTCAAGGCAGGTCAGGTAGGCTAAAGGAAGTCCCTACCTTCCAACACATGAGTCCATCTCTGCACCACACTCCCTGGGACCCCTCAGGTGTCCCCAAGCCTCCGCCTCTGCCTCTTTTCTGCTGCCTCCATGACAGAGGCAGAAACATGCACAGTGGACCCTTAAGTTCCAACCTGCCTGACATATGAATAACCTGGGTTATGATCAGACTTTTAGTTCTAACTTACAGCCAAGGTCTTGTGTGACGAACTAAATGCCAACTGCCTGGGCTTCCAGATGGTCTCAGATACAGACTTAACCCTCACAGACTTCTGGAATAAACATGACAACAGCCTTTCAGTTTGGGATTAATGGAGAGATCCTGAGCCAATGTCTCTCTAAGGACATGAAGATCTGCCTGTGCAGAGCAGAGACTCTGAAAGCTGTGCAGAGGAGCCTGAGCAACAGCCAGCCCTCGGGGGTGAACTGAGTTCAGATGTCAAGGGTCCAACGTGCTTTGCTGGCCCAGCCCCTCTGAGCGCCACACCACTGATTAAAACATGACATCAGCAGCTTATTTCTTAGGCGTAGTGTACATCCCCGTGCTGTCACCTCATCAGGGCTGGCTTCTGTGTCACTGTGAAAGAAAGAGACGCATGCCTGCCCCCACGAAGTGATGACTCACCATTCTCCACTCCCCCAGCTCCTGGGAGCCACTACTCTTTCACTTCTATGACTTCGACCAGCCCAAGTACCTCCCATAAGCAGAATCATTTAAAACCTGTCTTTCTGTGGCTGGCCTCTCCTATTTGGCAGAATGCCCTCAGTGTTAATCCATATTGTGGGATAAGTGAGAACTTCTATCTTTTTCAAAACTGAACTATATTCCATGGTACTATGTACACTACCGGTGTTTATCCAGTCGCCCATCAATGATTACTGGGGCTGCTGTCACCTTCTGATGGTTTCTAATGATGCTGCTGTGGACACAGGTGTGCAAACAACTCTTTGGAGTTTTGCTTGCAGTTCTTTGGAGCGTATGCCCAGAAGTGGAATTGCTGGGTCTAATGATCATTCTAGTCTTCACTTTTTGGAGCACTGTCATACTGTCTTCCACAGCAACTGTACCATTAAATATTCTTATCAGCAGTGCACAAGGGTTACAAATTCCCCACATCACTGCAACCTTTGTTTTTTGTTTCTTGTTTGTTTCAACAGCAGTGGGTAGGAGATAGCAATTGCCATTTAAGTTCCAGGCACTATTTTGAGTCCAAAGCATGTATCATCTTATTAAACTCATAGACTGTGCTGATGGGCAGTTAGCAGTGGTCATGTTCTTCCCGTTGGCTGTGGTGTTCTTCTGTACATAGACACACTGCTTCCTACGGTGAACCAGCTCCGTTCAGCATGCACACAGCCACACAAGTGCCAGCAGGGCCCAGACTCAGCACGCACTTGGCAGCTTTTTCTTAGTGAACTAATGAGTTAATGGTGCTTCAAGCATAAGAGCAGTTCGGGAATATCTTTGTGGCCACACACAGGAGCCTCTGGAATTTGAAACTTGGAGGTCGTACACATGCTACTGTACCTGAGCCTGAACACTGGTTGGCCACTATGCACAAGATGACCAAGGGCTTTCCCACTAGCTAAAGCAAACCCTGAAGCACTGACCTGCTCTATCCTGGGCACTGTGAGTGGCACCACCCTGGCTTTGCAGAAAGCAGATTCTTCCAAGCTGTGGTCTGCAGAGTCCATGTCTGACCCATAGCAGGTGTCTGACAAGTATTTCCTACAGTGACATCAGCCAACACTTTGGAATGTCTGTCACCTGCTGTGCACATCACACACACCGACTCATTAATCCTTAAAAGAACCCAGTGAGGTGGGGATGATTATTCCCCACTTATAGACAAAGAAACTAAGGTCTCAGAGAAACACAGGTACTTTCCCAATGCCACACATCTAGGAGGCAGCAGAAACAGCGTGATTCACAGCTACAGTGCCCTGACTCTTCCCTTCAATGCACCCAGCTTGAGGACCTTCCCCATATCAGGAGAAGCCGAAGAGTCAGAGCAGGCTATCCTCAGGAAGCTAGTGGCCTCTTGGGTCACAGCCAGGGCCCTAGATTCTTTCCACAAAGGTCCTTTCTCCAGTTACTGAGCTGCTTCTAGAAGGACCAAGAGAATCTTCACATACCAGTAATTCCACTCTTTCTGTTACTGTCCTGAAGGCTTGGGGACATTAAGAGTCTTTGGCCAAAGAGCCACGCTTTTTTAGAGCACTTTTACTCCTAGAAGTGATGTAGGTAAAAACTTCAGAGGATTTATCTTCTGGGGAATCAAGCAAAGCTCTTTTCATTGTATTTCAAAATTAATTGGTCATTCCTTTATTTGCTCGGTCAACTGTATTCACATGCCTAAAATAATACCTGCAAACTCAATCTTTTCATAGTTAATAGATTTTTTCCCCCTTTATCACCTTCAAGGGAGGAAGAGCAGAGAGTGTGAGGATACCTGCGGTGTAGGGGCTATGAGCTCCACATGGTACACAAGCTCTACCGTTGTACCTGTCTCTCATAAAAACTGGCCCATGGCTTAAGGGATCATAAAAGCCTACTCCATTCTCAGCATGAGTCAAACACATTGGTAACACAGCTTCTTAACCAACCAAGAAAGGTAGATATCTGGGAAAAAGTAACAGCAACAATAACAAAAACAAAACTATAAATATGTGCCATGCGCCCCTTGAGCACTGATCATTCTAGCTGGTGAGGGCTGGTCTCATGCTATCATAAATTCAATCCTAGGTAGGCTTTCATTTCTCTCTCACTCCCCAATCATTAGCTCAAAAGGGAAGCAGATGGCTGCAGACACTATCCATCAAGGGAGTGTCAAGGAGTCACATCTCCCCATATCATCTGGGTAAAGAAGAAAAGCCACTCCTGTGGTGCTCACCTGTGCTTAAACATTTAGAATTCAAAAGCTCTTTGTCTGACACAAGACCATTGGTGCAAAAGAATGGTTTCCAGGAACATCTGAGAGATCGATGGGAGATGCATCATTTTCTCTCACGTCCTTCAATAGGAAGACTCTCTGAGCTGAAGTGAGTAAGAGGATCCCAGGCCCTTCTCTCACTCTTTCAGTTCTGGCCACATAACGAGTGGCTTTTTTTTAACCATACATTCCTGGTCATGATCTGCTGCCTTGTCACTGACCCAATGCAATGGGTCAACTGACCATGGATTGAAACCTCCAAAACTAGAAGGCCCACATCACTGCAACGTTTGTTGAGACCTCTGCTTTTTTTTTCTTTTTTTAGTTCATTATTTCAGGTATCTTCTTACAGTAATAGAAAGCCAACCCAGGTATCCATCAAGAGCAGAATGTACAACAGTGTGGTGTATGCATGGAGCATTACATACCAACAAACAAGAACAAACAATTACAAGGAACAACATAAGTAAGTCTCACAACTCTGAGGAGAAATCTAGACCAAAAATAGACATTTTATGAGATTATTTACAGAAAGTACAAAACCTTGTAAAATGATCTCTGCAGTTAAAAATTGAGATAGTGGTTCCCAGAGAAGAAGGACAATGACTAGAACAGACCCAAGGGTGTGAATAATGTTCTATTTTTTGATCTGTGCGCTGGCTGCTAGGAGCATGCATGAGGTGGAAAGCCATGCACGCAATATACATTGTTACGACTGAAGTGTGAAGCATCCCCTCGAAGAGTCATATGTGGAGGGCTTCATCCCAGGGCAGCAGTGTGCAGAGATGAGGCATGGGGAGACAGCTGAACTCTGAAGACACTAACCTCCCCCATGGATGAGGTCAGAGCTGAATGAGCTCTCAGGAGTTGAGGTCCTGCTGAAGGAGGTGGGTCCCTGGGGTCCTGTTCTCTCCCCAACTCCTGTTGCCAAAAATGAGCAACTTTCTTCCATGATGTTTATGTCTTGGAACCAGGTAATTGTGGACTGAACTCCTGAAGGCCAGGGGCCCAAATCAACCTGTGCTCCTTTAGGTTGTCTTTCTCAGAATCTTATCACAGCAATAAAAAAATGTAGCTAACACACCTCAGAAAGATAAAATTATCATCTTTTCTACCACCCGCAATGCTATTAGTCTTAAAAGAAGAAAGGCAAGAGCCAGAAAAGAAAACAAGAACTATATTTTCTACGGGGACAGGTTGTAAACACAGGGAGCCAGCCTCAGACCGAAAAGGGGGAGACACAATAGGAAAAAATCCAGAAAGGCCCTAGCCAGTGGCCAGAGTTCCACCCAGAGCTCCTGTGAGGGCTGCAGTCCTCTGCCTCTCCCGCTATGGCAGGCACCAGGCATGTGATGGAGTTGCTTTGATGGTAATTACTTCCTGCTCAGACAGGGAGGCAGTAGGTAGATCATCTCAAGGGAGATTCCTTAATTGAAAAAGTGTCAATAGATCAAAAGCAATATGAGCCTCTCAGCTGAAAGCCTGGATACCTCAGTCCTGTCAGCTTCAGTCCCCACCAGTTTGCTAAAGCCATGTTGCCAGGACAGACCCCAGGGAGAAGGCACTCTTAGCCCTTTCCTGACAGACTCCCTCTTGAGGGAGGACGAAGGATGCTTGTGTTTACACAAGAGGCAAAGGGCCTTTATTTCTTTAAAGTAGAGAAAATCCATTCCCTAAATCAATGTTATTATGAATGAACCAGCGAACAAAATGCCAACCCAAACTGCCATTTCGTCGATCCTCCCCACTGCTTAGGGATGATCTTTTTATTGGGGTGGGGGGTGTGTCTAGGCCCTAATCTTAGGTCACTTTTCTTTCCAAAGATCTCCAAACTCATTTCCTGCTTATTTCATCTCATCAGAGACTCCAAGGAGAGCTTAAAATGTAAAGGCCCGGGGGAATTTTGTGCACTCCTTAAAGGAAATCCTCTTGGATGGGAGGAATTTAAGCTTGAATTATTGACACTCTCCAGGTTTGAGGGTGACCAGCGTCATCTTTGATGGACTCAGCCCACAGCATGTGCTGGTTCCCAGTGTGTACCACAAACCATGCTTCCTTTCAACTATGTTCATACTCCTTGGGGACCCTCTATGTCAGTCTTCAGGAATGCAATGGAGAAACAAAAGCTGGGTGACAACAGTTAAGTGGTGGCTTCAGAGCTCTCTTCCTGCACCCATGGATCAGTGACTAGTGGTCAATGTGAACAGAAAAGGTGGTCTCCGTTCCCCTGGACCATTATATGCAGCTCGGCTATCAACGGTGACATACAGAATTGAATTCAGACATGGATGCCACCACTCCTAGGGAAGATGCATAAAGAGGGAATCAAACTTCAGTGTCTCAGCAGCAAATGCACATTCCAGGATCATTCTGTACAGATTTGATGGTAAATTTCTGAGTTTAGGTTAAATAAATGTATCTAACTTCAAAATCAGGGACTTCTGGCTCTGCAATCACATATAAGGGCTGATCAAAAACTACAGTGCAGGGCCAACTAGACAGCTCAGCTGATTAAAGCACCTGCTTAGGCAGGTGCAGGGACCAGGATTTGATCCCCTCAGGTGCTGTGCTGGCCCAGCCCCCAGGGCGCACTGAGCCACTGAGACTGGGTGTGGTGGCATGTGTCTGTAATCCCAGCTCTTGAGAGGCTGAAAACAGGAAGATCACTACAAGTCTGATCTGTGTAGTGAGACCCTATAGACCTTATACTAAATACATTTTTAAAAAACTACAGTGCATTTAAATTTTAAAAAAAATTGAATACAGTAAACGGCGCATTGCCACTAACTCCCTCACACTTGGACCACATTTATCCCACTTCTCATGCCACGGCTGAAGCAGTTCTGCAAGTCCTCTTTTGTGAGTTTCTGTATCAGGTGGGACTAAAAAAGCCAGCGAACGCTGCTGCCAAGCGCCATCCACAGAAAGGCAGGCTCATAAAAACATGACAGTGTGTCCTCATCCTTCTTACTCACCCAATCTGGCACTGCGCAGCTTCTGGCTCTTCCCCTGAAGTAAAAATGACCATGAAAGGTAAACATTTTGATTAGACTCAGGGCATGGAGTCAGCTAAGGAAATGTAACTAAAGATATTTCTGAAAGAAGTAAGCGGGCTGCTCCAAGGCCAGCTCCTGACGTGATGCGCTGCCTCACCAGAGGCCCGAGGCAGTGGGGCTGCTCGATCATAGTCTGCCACTTCCGGAACTATGACCCCACAAAAAGCCAATGAGCATTCATATTGGATTGCCTCAGGTATTTCATTATAGTGACAGAAAATCAATAAACGTCACCACTGACTCAGCTTTTCTTAATGCTCCTTGCTCTAAGAGGGGTTGCTCCAATGACATGGGGGTGTTAGAGACTGGTCAGTACTAGGGGTGTGGCTTTCTATTTCCCATGCATGTCTCTGGGATGCCCTGATAATATTGTGTGGAATTGTTCCCTGGCTACTATGAATTTATTTTTTTGTATTTTAGGGAAGGGCCTACAGGGTGTTCTGGGTCTCACTACTAGATTGTACTTGTGATCCACCTGTTTACAGCCTCCCAAGAACTGGGATTACAGGCCTGTGCCACCATGCCCAGTCTCAACTGCCATATCAGTGCACCCTGTGGACAGGGCTGGCACCACAGGCCTGGGGATCAAACCTCTGGCCCCTGCACCTGCTTGCAGGTGCTTTAATTAGCTGAGCTATTTGGCTTGCCCTTGGGAGCCATGACTTTATCATCCAGTATTACATGTAAGGCATGGCAGACTATTTCAGGGATTTTCATAGTTTACATAATCCCAAAGAACCTTTATTGGCAGAACACCCTGCCTTTTAATTTAGGAGAAGTGCACATAACATAAAATTTGCCATTTTCACCAGTTTTAAGTTTACAGTTAAGTGACATTAAGTACACTCACATGGTTACACAACTGTCACCACCATCCATCCCCAAAGTGTTCATGATCCTCTTAAATACCATTGTGAAGTTGAGAAATTATCCCCCAAAGCTATTTTTAGTTTTCTCAGCCAAGTGCTAGCTGCCATGGTTTTTCTGTGCTGGCCCCCTATGGACATGACTATATGTACAGCTGGGTGCTTGGTTACGTGAGCTTCTGATAGCGGATTCATCGCTATCAGAGTCACGCCTGCCCCTGCTTCCCTAGGCACATGTGGCCTTGCTGTGTCTTCATTCCCTGTCTCTCATCTGCTAGCATGGCTTCACAGTCTCTTCTCCAATTGGGATGATGGGCAATCCCGGGAAATGGGTCAGCTCGGGCCCCACTGCATATTTTTTCTGAAAGTAACGGGGAAAACGGGTAGTCAAAGGCTCACGCACACTTCATTGATCTGCCTGGCTTGGTGTTAATGTACACAGTTAATTGCAAGCTTGTGGACCTTGGAGAATACGAGGTAGTTTTAATTAGCTTCAGTACATGCCTTGCACTGTTTACATTCCAAATTACCTTCAAGTCAGAAGTATGAGGCCCAGAACCACAATTTGGGGGCAATAACAATTCCACTGGCCACTGCTTTCAACATCTGGAAGTCGTTTGTTAGAAGAGTCAGAGTCTGCTACTTAGCAAAGTTAAATCTGCTTCAGGACGGAGATGAGGTGATACTGGCTTCCCCCAAGTCTGCTGACACAAGCAGGGAACCAGGCTGGCTCTAGAGTAAAGGTGGTGGCCTATGGGTTCAGATTAGAGGGGAAAGCTTCACAGCGAACTGCCATCGCCATTCGAGAAGCCTGGGACAAGGGCCTGGGGGGCAGATGTTACGCCCAAGATCCTAAGATCGGGTTCCTGCAAGTGTTTGTGTCTCTAGACAGCGGCCTTGGCTTCTGCTGGAGGTGGGGTCACCTTCCTTTCTCCACTCCCTATCACCCTCCAAGTGCACCCTTGGGATGCACCAGAAGCTCCACCTGCAGGGAGAAGTGTGTCATTGGCCACAGCTGACTCTTCTGCTGCTGTGCTTGAGAGCATTACTCGTTGGCTGCCGGTGCTCTCCCAAGTGCACTGCATCCCTGCTGCTGCTTACACACTTACAACTGGAACCCACTGAATGACTAAAGAACCGCTGGAGTCAAAAGGCTTTGCAGATTTCACAGAGCCCGCCCTCCTGCCTTTACACAACACTGCATGAAAACTACTCCAGACTTTCCATTGCCTATCGTGTTATTTGCCTCTTCGGATCACAGGAACGAGTGCTGGGATATGGAAAACTACTTTGCATTTGCTCCTTTGGAAGTCAAATTTCCAAATGAGTCAACAATACCAAAGGGTTCACAGCATCTCTCTAAACAAATCAAAACTCCACGTAAATCCTATTATCTGTCAATGTCATTCTGCCTCCTACACATTCAAAAGCCAAGTTGTATTTGTGGGTGACACATTTCAAGAATTTCTCATTCTCACATTCTCTCTGGGAGATGGAAACAGGACACTGCCTCATCTTTCCAGTGAGGAGAACTGAGGGAGTAGATTGTAGGCCGTGGAGCCAAACAGACCTGGGCTGAGACCCTGGCTTGGGTTAGCTGTCTTCTCTGAGACTCTATATCCCTGCCAGTGAAGGAGCAATAATGCCGACGGGGCTGCGAAAGGCTTACATAAGCTAATCATCAGGAGTGGCGTTGTGTAACAGGTGTTCCATACGCGGTAGCCATCTAGTGGTAGCTACAGAGCTACTGAGATCTTTGGCTTCAGACCTGAATGTAGATCTGGTGGACTCCTGGGCTGCCAGATCTCTGAGTAGAGATGCGCTGGGATATACCCAGACTGCTCTCTGCTAAAAGCTATAGGAAGAGCCAGCAGACAGACCTTCAAGAAAACTCAGAAGTTCATGAAGCTCTTGGCTGCGTATGCTCTCTGATGGCTTCTTCACCACAGCCGCTGCCTCCCTGTCTGGTCCTGCCATACTCCCTCACTTCCTGCTTCCTGGGGTGCAAGTCACTCCAGGGACCCCTCTGTGCAGAGTAGTGTGGTCACATAGGGCTTGTTAAATCTCCTCTGAAGTGATGCTTAATAAATACTTTTTACTGATTTTTACACTTTTGATTCCCCTCCAGCTTTCCTGAGGTACAGTTAACAAAATCTATGTGCGGTAGATTCTTTTCCTCTTCACACATCTTGATAGTGAAGTTTATATATTAGGCACAGTAAGAGACTCCCAACAATAACGCATGATAAATCTTAGCAACCGCAGATCTTATACAAGATCTTTTCAGTTTTGTTTGTTCCTTATTAAGAATATCTACCTTTTTTACTTAAGGAAGAATTTCACAGCTTTTCCTCAGCATATGTGAATTGCTAGCATGACTACTCTTACATTCTGGAGCCATTGCTAGGAAAAATAAAGGTCACGTGACTTCAGGCACCGAGGCACTATGGCCATGGGGCTGATACCCAAGGTGGCCACTGTCATTGCTTAGATCAAAACTGTCTCCCAAAAGTTCCTTTACTCAAAGGTGGGGCTTTGGCAAGATGATTGGATCATGAAGGCACTCCCTTCATCAGTGCATTAATTCACTGACAATTTCTTAATTTGATGGTGCTATTCAGGGGTGACAGAACTTTAGGAGATGGCGCCTAGTTAAAGTGAGTGGGTCGTCGTGGACGCTGCTTTCTCCCAAGCCCCTTCTGCTCTGGCACGTTCCCCTTCCGTCTGCTTCCTGGTGGCTATGCTATGAGCAGCTCTCCTCTGCTACATCTACCCTGAAGTCAGCTCACCATGGCCTGGAAGTTCTGAAATCCTGAGCCAAAATACCTTTTTCTTCTTTAGGATTTATTCTCAAGTATTTATTCACAGCAACAAAACCTGACTAACACAGCCATGAAGCGACTAACGGGTAGGTAACATATATAGGGTGGAAACTGGTGAAAGAGATGACTCACATTCCAAGCAGGACAAAGTGAGAGCTCACACTACTGAGAATAGCATGTTGTTTAAAAGTTAAGAGGGGCTAATTTGGGGAGTTTTCCATTTAGTATCTTTGAACTATAGAAACTGTGAAAAATAAAACAATGAATACAGGGAAATGTTATACAGTGTGACGATTTAATATACATATACACAGAGCAATGATTCCCACAATCAAGCTGGTTAGCACATTCATTACCTCACACAACTGCCTTTCTGTATGAGTCCTTGATAAGAATATATAAGATCTCCTGACTTAGAAAATTTCCAATATGTAATATAATATTATTAACTATAACTTGTAGATTCATTTCCAATTATAAATTTATATCCTTTGGCCCACATTTCCTACTTCTTTCACCCCACTGCACCCCAATCCTGGTAACCACAATTCTGTGCTCTGCTTCTAAGAGTCAGATGTCTTTAGAGACCACATATGCTAAGGCCATGCTGTATCTGTTGTTCTGGGCCTGGCTTATTTCACTCAGCATTATGTCCCCTACGTTCAACTGTGGTGTCACAGGGGGCAGGGTTTTCTTTATTTCAAGGCTGAATATTATTTCATTATACTTTAAAAAATCACATTTTGTTTTTCCATCCATCTTTTTGACAGATCCTTGTGTTGTATTCATTTCTAGGCTATTATGAATAGTGCTGTGATGAACACAGGAGTAAAAATATCTCTTGGAGATCCTAGTTTTTCATTTGTGTTTGGTACCCAGATGTATCACAGGGTAGTTCTGTTTTTAAACTTTTTGAGTTTTCCATGCTATTTTTCATAGTGGATACACCGATGTATATTTCCCCCAGCAATATGCAGGAGTTCCCTTTTCATTTTTTTTGATAACATCCACTCTGACAGGGGAAAGCTGTATCTCATTGTGGTTCTGATTTGCACTTCAGTATGATCAGTAAGTCATACTGAGCACCTTTTCATATACCTGTTGGTCACCTGTATGGCTTCTTTGAAAAAATGTCTATTCAGATACTTTGCCTGTTTTTTAGTCAGATTATTTGCCTGAGTCACCAAAACCTTACTGAGAAAGAGGTGTGAAGCTAGTGCCATCACACTTTCTGATTTTAAACTATATGCAAGGCTACCATACTCAAAACAGTATGACACTGGCAGAAAAACATACACAGAGACCAATAAAACAAAGACTGCAAAAATAAGCCCATGGATATATGGCCAATGAGAGTTTGGCAGGAGCTCCAATAACACATCAGAAAGAGACAAGAGTCCCTGCTACAAACGATGCTAGGAAAACTGAATATCTGCACTCAAGAAACTAAAACCAAGACCTTGTCTCACACAATTCATAACAATTAATTGGAAATGTATCAAAGACTATACATGTAAGACCAGAAATCACAAAATTTCCAGAAGGAAATTTAAAGGAAATCCTCCTTGACATTGATCTTGGCTTGGTTTCTGGATGTGACTTGTAAAAGCACAGACAACAAAAGCAAAAATAAACAAGTGAGACTTCAAACTGAAAAAGCTTCCACACAGCGAATCTGCAGCAAAGCAAAAGGGCAGCCTATGGGATCAGACAAAACACTTGCAGGCCATACGTCTGCAAAGGATTACTATAACTCAACACAGAAAACCAAATAAGTATTTTTAAAATGATCATCAGGACAATATTATTGTGCTGCATGTCATTCAAATTAAAAATTAAAATGCCCTGCTTGTCTCTCTCACCCAGTTGGACAGCCATTGACCTGATTATCTAACCCTGCATCCTCCCTCGTGGGTGTCTGAGCGATCCCTATGATAACACAGTCTTGGTTCTTCACTGTGTGTGTCAGCAATTCTCCAAGTATCGTTCAAGGATGAGCTGTATCAAAACCACATGGGTGGGGGCGGGAAGAGGGTGTGCTACAAATGCAGATTCCTGGCCTCAACGCCATCCACCTGAATCATAATCTCTGAGGACAGAGTTGGGACCTTCCCTTAAAATCCACTCAGGGCAGCCTGTAACCCCCACAGCCTCTGTTTCTATACTTACTTTTCAGTAAAGAGTCTTCAACAGTAACAGTCATATCGGTCTTTCAGAATCAACAGTGTGACCAGTTCACTATATAAGGATCTTAAGTAAAGAGAATTAGCATCTCCTGCCCTGTGAAAGAAGCTATGCAAATTCCTATGCACCTAAGAGCAGGCAAAGCCTCTGTGCTCCAGGTCCAGGGGCACCGAGAGGATGCTCCATCTGGAGCCCTCAAAAGACAAAGCATGAGAACTGGGTGTGGTGATGCAGGCCTGGGATTCCAGCACTCCAGGAAGCTGAGCAGGACCAGAAGTGTAAGCCCAGCCCTGGTGACTTGGTGAGATGATACTTGATGTAGCTCAAACCTCAGTACTTCCAGGGTTGGGGCAGAGAGGAAGAGGGGAAGGAGAGAGACACATGAGAAAGAGAGAGTGAGACAGAGAGACAGACAGAGACAGAGAGAAAGAGACAGAGAGAGAAAGAGAGAGACAAAGACACACTGAGGGGGGAGAGAGACAGAACAGAGAGAGCAACAGAGAGGAGAGAGAGACAGAGACAGAGATAGAGAGTTATCAGGAGAGAGAGAGAGAGAGGGAGAGAGAGAGGGAGAGGGAGAGAGAGAGGGAGAGGAAGAGGGAGAGGGAGAGAGAGAGTGAGAGGGAGAGGGAGACGAGATGAGACGAGAAGAGACAGACAAGATGAGACCAAGACCCTGGGCTCATCCCACATGGCCCTGATCCTTCAAGATGAATGGTTCCATCATCTTTAGAAAATGCCCTGGGTGTTTTGCTACACAGCAAAACCTCAGAAGCAGTGATCAAGCCCATGCATTTTGCCCCGGTGCACTTTACAGAGAAGCAGAGCCACGCAAAGGGAAGGATTACCAGCTCTGGGAAGCAGAGGGCTGTGTTCTCTAGCTCTGGCTCTGCAGTCTTCAAGGAGCTGTGGGATCCTGCCCCTGAGCATCTCGGGGCTTTAGTCTGCCTCAACTGCTAAACAGGGGGATTAAAATAAATCAGCAGCTTCAGGTATTCTTTTGGCAATGCCATCATTTGTGCCAAAGAAACATAACTAGAACCTGCATAAAGAAAACATTAGAGCAGCGAAGCGAAAACAAGGGGACGCAGCCTTGGGAACATTCTGCAGGACCCAAGACTGGGAGAATACCCACCGAGCTGACCCCTTGCATCTAGCTCCAACTTGTAGCTCTGTAATCTCAAGACTACAACCCACAGCTAGATAGGAAGAAGTTAGCAAGTGACTAAGGAGAGATGTGAAGGGGCAGCTGGCAGAGGCCAAGTGCGTGGCAGGTGGCTAGGACCAAGCTCTGAGCAGGAAGAGGGTGGTGCTTGGACTTGGACTGTACCTAGTCCCCTATGATCCACCTGGGTACTCAGACATCACTTTGAAAACATTTCCTCATCTGCATTTGAAAGGAGGGGAAGGGGTTCCCATGAAGAGAACCGTGTGTTTGCTTTCCCTCCAAAGTACTTGCTCATGTGCAGGACTTGTTGAGTCCCATGGGAAATCAGCTGGTTTAGCATGATTTCACGTAAGTGTGCTTCCATTTTATTTGGTTTTTGTTTGTTTATAAAGAGATCCTATTTTTTCCTCTACAAGTCCTAACATTCTCAGAAAGACAACTTGTGATATAGGAATCTAGTTTCAAAAGTGCTTGAGGAGTGTGGGTTTGGATAAAAGATGGCATTTTGAGGATTCAGAGGTGGAGAGAGGCAGGAGAAATTATTTTTAGGGCTTTTTCCCTTAGTCTAATATCCTCAGGATAAAAGATCACCAGATCTCACCTTTCTGTTTCATACATCCTAGGACTCAGACCAGATATTCGTGAGAAGTTTCTAGGGTGCCTCAAGTTTGTTTGCCTCTGAATGAACCTCAGAGGAAGATAGAAAACCCAGTTAGGGACCACCAGCTCCATCTGTCACTCTCTTTGTCAAATACCATCTGGGCCCCCTAAGCAGTGCTTCTGGAAGGTTCCAAAGTCCTTTCATATTGTAGTCTCTGCCACTCATTAGGAAGGGAAGCACAGGGTCCCCTTTTGTGGAAAAACATGGCCTTACACTGATTTACAGTGACACTGTCCATGCTCAGAAGCTGGCTCCCACACACACAGCTGTGAGTCTCTCAGCACCTTCCTTAAGCTCCGGGTGCCTCAGTTTCTCCAACTGTGAAACAGGGAAGGGCAATACCAAGATGAAATGAGTAACACAGTATGCTTAAAAGAGTGCCTGGCACACAGTAAGCCCTAGAAGGGTGTCTGTCTTATTAATGTCACCTGACCATTCTGCCCTTCTAGCAGCCCATTGTGTATGTGTGTGGGGGGGTGGATTCTGCTGAGACAGCCTGAGGTAGAAGCAAACCTCTACACTCACCCAGCTGAAGGAGGCCTCACAATGCGGAGAACACCTGAGATGCTACAAATGAACAGCAGGACAACGAAGCCCATTGTCCTATGAGGAAGGAGCCCTAGATTGGGACACCAGTTGTCACCGTGGTCTCCTCACAGGTAAAATGATGAGGTTGAATTAACTGATCTGAGTCTCTCTCCAGGTTCCGGGTCCAGGGAGGGGTTGGGAGTGAAAGCAGAGCCAGACTAAGCAGAGAAATAACCATGCAGCGTCCACATCTGTGTGCAGGGTAGGAGGGCAGGGAAGATGGATGTGTGAACACCTGGTCGGCCTCTGCTGGGAGTCTCTGCCCAGCAGTCACCCGAGTGGCCTGGGCTGGTGCAGATGCTGAGGCAGTTGTCCCGAAAACACTTTCGCGCAACACTTAGCTATGAGCGCCATGTCCAACTAGGAAGAATTTCATGCCGTGCTAGACGATAACACTCCATAAAGACCCAGGAGCCCTGGTGTGGCTGCATTTCTCATCCAGATACTTGGCTCCCCCGAACCCCTGCCCCTTCCTCGTGCTCACATGCTGCTGCCCCAGCAACCTCACTCACTCACCACTGTCAGGGGCAAAGAGCACCTTCAGAATTGGCAGGTCACCGCTGCTTGGAGGGCGCGGCTCCCTGGACACTTCAGAGGGCGCATCACCAAGGGGCTGAGCCTCCTAGGAACACGTGGGGAGTCCCATAGAGCTCTCTGTTCTCTGAACCATTCCAGAAAGAGAGGGAGGTGGCTATTGCCTTCCTGGACCCTTGGTCACAGACGTTTGAAGACTTTCAGCCCTGTTCTTGGGTACAACAGCAACAATAGAGGGGGCTAAGCCTGTCACGATGGAGGCAACAACAAAACCTGGTACTAGGGGGCTTCCTGTACTGTGGGCTTAGTCCATCCAACGTGGGCTTTTTGCTACCATTGCTGCTTTAAAAGGGAAGACCATCTGCTGGCCTGGCAAGGCCTGGCTTGGAGGGACGGGGACGAGATGCAACCCTGAAGCCCCCTAGGCTGGATCGCTCTCCAGATTGCTCTTAGGGCTTTTTACCATTTCAACCCCCTCTGCCCCATGCACATGCACACATGTGTGATGCACATGCACACACATGTAATGCACATGTCATCCCCCGCTGACAGCACACAGAAGCCCCTTTCAACTCTCCACTCCTCCACAGAGCCCCCGACAGACATCCTCTCATCCGTCCTTACCTGCACTCTCAGCTCTGACAGGAGAAGTGGCAGGAGAAGTCTCCTCCCCTTCCTGTGCCCCCCAGGTGAGGGAGTCTGTGCTACGTGCCACAGCACACACGCTGCAGCCCATTGTCAGGACAAGGTCACACTGCCCCTGGGTGGAACAGGGACCAGGTGCAAGCTGTCCTCGCACAGCCATCCCCACCAGTCTGCCACAGGACCTGTCTCTACCCGGGGCAGTGCATTTCTTCAAGCCTGTGGGAACCACTACCAGCTCACTGGTGCCTCAGTGGGAACCAAACAGAGGCCTTCCCCTCTCAGGGCAGCCTGCAGTGGCAGACAAAGCCTAGGTCAACCTAGTTATGGGCAGAGCATGTCCGCTGCCAGGGTCCTAAGAGAAAGTCCTAACCCCCAGTTCCTCATGATGTGAGTTTACTGAGAGACACACTTTGTACAAAGGTAATTACATCAAAATGAGGTCTTGACTGGTGTGCTTAAAGAAAGGAGACCCAGGGATGCAGAGGGACACAGAGGGAGGATCATGGGAAGACGCAGCGAGCAGGTGGCCACCTACAGGCCAAGGAGAGACACCTCAGAAGAAACCAACCCAACCCCACTAACACCCTGGTCCTGTACTCCCAGCCTCCAGAACTGGGTTCTGGCAAGTCGTCCAACCTGTCATCCTTCCTTACAGCAAACAAGTACAGATTCTTCACTCATTCCAATGCAGTAGACATTGCCAGAGCCAGAAGCCACATCTGTGAAGTAGCAGAACACTGGCTCTAGTGCTTAACCACAACTCCGCTGAGCAGGGACCATAGCCCCCACTAAGTAAGGCCTAAGCTCTCATGCCTCAGGTTTGCCTCCATCCTCTGCTGACGTACAGGAGATGGAGAAGGAGCAAGAGCAGGGATGGGCTGGTCAGAACCAGGAGGCGAAGCCCAAAGAGGAGCCCTGGTGACAGCCCCACGCAGTGGTGCTCCCCGCAGCAGGCCCCCACGCAGAAGCTCTGCACATTACTCTCAGTGTCCTCTCTTTGCACTGGGGTGCAGCATGTTCTACATTTGTGAAGCCTCCAGAGACCTCCAAGGCCACTCTCCCCTATGGAGGCAGCTGGGCCCAACCAAGCACTCCGTCTTCCTGCAGCCAACACCAAGATGGAGCCAGCGTGCTCCAGGGCCCCAAATTAGAACTCAAAAGGTAGAAAAACAAAACAGACCAAAATACCATTTTTCTCATGAGGGAATATTTACTGAATAGTTTATATATACTGAATGAATCTTATGTAAGAGTCAACATGTTCAAAACACTAAAAATAGGTCTGGATACATTTTGGTGAATAAGCTATTGATGTATTTAACCCTTCTAAAGAGCAGATATGCCAGGGAAGGGAAGTGGCCATTCCTTACCCTCAGGCCATCCCCCATGGCGGTTCACTAAGGACACATCGGAAGAAAGAGGCCGCAGACCCAGGAAGGATCAGGCACAAACTCCTGAGGCCGCAGGGGACCAGAGCTAGGAGGGAAGAATTTCCAGGAATTGGTAACTTGGGAGGGGATAGAGAGCATGCGCAAAGCAAGCGAGACCACAGCTGCCTGAGCTCTGGAAACGAGGCCTTAGCACCTGGCCTGGCCCTGGCGTGGGCGGGGGAGGCACAGCGGTCTCGCTTTCCACCTTCTCCAGCAGCTAACAAGACCAGGCCAGGACTCTCAACCCCAGTGCCCAGGGCACAGTATGGACAGCTAAACAGCAGCAAAGGGGCCTCAGGGCAGGAATTCGCTGCACACCCTTCCAGGGGTGGAGGCAGCCAGATTTCAGTTCATAAACACCAATCAGTCTTGAGAAGCGTCCGGCCTCCAAAACAGTATCTTTTCAGGAATCCAAACTCTTCTTGTAAGTTGACCAAAGTCTGTGAAGATTTTCCTAGTAAGTCCACTGGCCCCTACTCCTTTTGTAGACTCACTGAACCAGAAATGAGTACGAATCGCCTCCCGATTATGCTGAGAGCTTATCTGATTCTATGGCCTCTGTATGAGTTTCCGCTTACCCTGCTTCCCAGTTGGTTAACAATTGGGCAGCCTTAAGCCAGCAGGAGACCTGGGCTTCTGATGCCCCCACGGCTGGGCTGAGTGCTCTGGGGACCTCTCTTTCAGTGTCCAAGGTCTCATCCTGGAAAGGAACAACAGCTCTTCTCTGCTAAGGCTCTGTCAGGCTCTGCTCTGCAGGATCCCACCACTCCTTTCTCCGGCAGATGCGCTGTGTGGGAAGAGTGGGGTGCTGTGCAGAGCAGGCCTGGAGAGAGAGGGCTCTTACTGCGGGGCTTCTCCACACCCTTACACTGCTCATGAGATGCCTGGCTGCAGCTCCTCTCGTCCTCATTTTCTGGGAGTGCTCTGCTCACCACCCCATCCCACCCCAAATCACAGATCAAGGATCTTCCACTCTGATCTGTACTCAACTGCTGATCACCAAATTTAAAAAAAAAAAAAAAATATTTATTTGGTACAGGGTCAAACTCCACAGTTCAGACTTGCAGGGATCATCCTGTCTCAGCCACCCCAGTGCTGGCATTACAGGTATATGACACCACGCAGGTTTCAGTGGCCAGGACAGCATCCCCAGTGTTCTGGGGCTGGTGCAGCACGTGGTACTGGGATTGAACCCAGATCCTTATGCTTGCCAGGCAGGTGCTTAGACCCACTGAGCTATCTCCCCAGCCCCTGATTCCAAATTAAGATCTTGCCAGATAACAGAACCTAAGGTATGAAATCTAACGGTATAAAAACCTCAAATTTTAGAAGATAGAGTGCTTTGAAGAGCTATAGACAGGACACCAGGACCTGCAGTTGGTCTTTTGGGCAGGGCTTCCACTGATGTGCCCCAGGTGGTGGTGGACAGAAAGGAGGCCACCTGCTCTCCCACCCTCCCCCAGGCCCACGGACCTAGCCCTGAAGCCAAGTGCCTCCCCCAGACACAGCACCCCAGCCAGGTGTCCGCAGCTTCCTGAGGGGATCCAGCCCCGAGGACCACGTGCCACAGAAAGTGGGGCATATGCCTGCAAGCTGTGGCTGCTGCTTGGTGCCACACACCCAGCTGCCCCTGATCAGAAGCGGCCCCTCTGTTCTTCCGCCATCACCACAGTTGTCAGTCTCAGCCCAGGCTGCTGCCCCAGGGCCTCTCCCCAGACATGTCCATGTCGCATGCATTCCCCTGACTCGCCCCTCACCCTCCTCTCTGCAGAGAATTTCTCTAGCTCTCTTCAGGGCTCATTGAGTTCTGGTCCTAGAATCCTTCAGCCCAGGAGAATCCCAGTGACACAATTTAGCACTTAATTACACATCCTCTCATCTCATTCCTTTCTTCAAAGGGTGCTAATTGTGCTTCCTAGACCAGACTGCCAGCGCCTGCAGGAAGGCAAAGCTGCCCTTGCTACCTGCCACGCCACCAAGCAGAAAGCTGAGCAAACAGGAGGCACTCAATAAGTGCGTGTTAGCTGACTTGATTTGCTTTTTTATTTTTTTATTTTATTTTATTTTTTTTAATTTTGTGGTACTGGGGATTGAACTCAGGACCTTGTGCTTGCCAGGCAAGCACTTATTCTACTGAGCTATATCCCCAGTCCTTTTTTTATGCTTTTTACTTTTTTTTTTTTTATTAACTGGCTTGATTTGGACAATCAGAACCTTGGTGTTTTCCCAACGGCTTTTACTTTTCACAAACATGTCCTAAGCACGAACATACACTCTTACTCCAGCTCTCTCCAGAGAAGTTTCTGGTTCCTGATTCATACTTAGAACCTACTCCTCATGAAGCATGGTGGCACACGCACGCCTATACTTTAGCACTTGGGAGGCTGAGTTGCTGTGAGTTTGAGGCAACCTGGGCTACACGATGAGTTCAAAGCCAGCCTGAACTCTACTGGACTCCTGAAATTCGTGGCAGTCATGTTCCTAGAGTACCTTCAAATTGTGAAAAGCCACAGATTTCAGACATGGTCAGAAGAATGCCCACAAATGTCTACTATAATAGTTTAAGTCCTAAATATGCTAAGTGTATCCACATATAGCTATCTCAAATGTTCTCCAGTTTTGTTCTTTCTCAAGCCTTAAGAGCCCTGAGTTGCTGCCCAAACACCCTGCACCTACTAGGGCCTTATTAATATAGTTTTTTTGTTGAATTAAATTATATAACTGAAGGAGACATAGCATATTTAGGGTTTAGACTATAAAAACAGGCATTTGTAGGCATGTTTTCTGACCATATCTGGAACTCATGGCTTTTCACAATTCAAAAGAGCTCCAGGAAAGGAACTCCCACTGCAACCACAGCAAAAACCTGAAGCAACCCCCAGGATTTGGAGGCAGACTTACGGACACTGAGCAGGATCA
>PVKN010013162.1:0-20124 GCA_004027915.1 Capromys pilorides | reverse complement strand
AAAAATTAGTTTTTAGTATGAAAAGTTCAAGCTTCAAAAACTTCTCTGTTTCACAGAATATGCAGGGGGGCACTAAGCTCCATGGTCAGCTGGGCCATGGGGACAAGGCTTCCTATCGACAGCCGAAGCACGTGGAAAAGCTGCAAGGCAGAGCTATCCGGCAGGTGTCGTGTGGGGATGACTTCACAGTGTGCGCGACAGGTGAGTGGTTGGCAGGAGGCACTAAGGGCCTTCATCCTGCTGCTGGCCTGTTGCTGCACCCCAGTCTGCTGTAGAGGTGGGGGCTTGAGTGGTAGAGAAGGAAAAAGCAGATAGATACAGAGGAGTCAGGAGTAGGGGAAATGTGTGTCCCTGGAGGGAAGGCCTGACGCAGAGCCAAGATACCTCTTCATGCTGTGCGTAACACAAGCCCAGGATCAAGAGCACCATGTAGGTTTGGTCTTCTTACTCGTTTTAGGGTTCCTTATACTTTGATTTTCATCTGTCAAGTAGAGAAGTCTGCAGTGTAGCTTTAAGTCTTTCCCATGATGATGTTACCGATTCTGTTTTTTTTATATTTTTGAGCTGGAGTCTTACAATATAGCACAGGCTGGCCTCAAACTCATGATCCTCCAGCCTCAGACTCCCAAGTAGCTGAAATTACAAGCATGCACTGCCACTTCTGTCTCACACTATGATTTTTTAAACTGTTTATTATGATAATATTATACATAGGCCCTTAAAACAGACAACTGTAGACTTAACAATCTCTCCTCTGATGTCATCATCTCGTGTAAGTTCATGGGCTGGCGTAGTCCTCATTTTAGCCCTGCTGTGTTCTCTGATGAGACAAAATGAGACCATCCTCTGATGGGTTGTTTTTCTTCCTTTTGCAGATGAGGGTCAGCTCTATGCCTTTGGATCCGATTATTATGGTTGCATAGGAGTAGATAAGGTTGCTGGCCCTGAGGTGCTAGAGCCCGTGCAGCTGGACTTCTTCCTTGGCAATCCAGTGGAGCAGGTCTCCTGTGGGGACAATCACGTGGTGGTCCTGACACGAAACAAAGAGGTGTACGCATGGGGCTGCGGTGAATATGGTACGTGTCGCCTGTTTCCTGTCCTCTTCCTCCCAGGTGTACAAGCTGTGTGCATCTAGACACATGGCACAGCCCTGTTCAAGATGTGTTCTAAGAGAAGCTTACGGAACACCTCTGCAGGAAGAAGTCAGGATGACTTTCTTTACTGTGTTTTAGGACGACTGGGTTTGGATTCAGAAGAGGATCACTGTCTGCCACAAAGGGTAAGATCACAAGCAGCTCTTTTTACAGTGCCTGTGTAAGCCTCACAGCCTCCAAAAATAAATCCTCTTTCTGTGGATCCTATCACGATATTTCTTCCTGAAGTGTTCCCTGTCTTGGAGACTCAGTCTCAGGTTCTTATTTTAGGGTTATGTGGTCTTGTCATCTGACTAAATCATAGGAAGGTGAGACAGCACCACCGCTGCTGGGGACGCTGAGGAATCACATCTTAGCAGGGATGAGAGCTGAAGTCAAGTGCAGTGGAAAGTCTCAGGTAGCTGACTTGAGAACGTATCAGAAAGGGATGTCTTAGCTCTTGACCTGACCCAGGATCAAACCGCGGTCCCTGCAGTTGCCTAAGCTTACCTAAGCAGGCACTTGAGACCACTGGGCCATCTCACTGGCCTTCCCCTCTTATTTCTACAGTTGAACACCAGATGACACTTTTGTTTGGGGGCCCTGTGGTGTGAAATGCTGTATGAGGAAAAATTGAGCCTCTCCCATTCCCCCAGAGCTCAAGCTCCCCACTTGGGAGTACAGAGGGGTGGCTACAGTTGACTATTCTGATTGCTGTTAGCAGTTTTTATCCATATTTAAGAAATCAAGTGAGTCTGTGGGGACCATCCTCTGGCTCAAGGTTTCCGGTTTCCCACATGTCAGCTGTGGAAAGACGTGAATGTCTGAAGTCCTAGTTACTATCTCAGTGCTCCGCAGCCTCCCTTACGAAACGACCTGTTGCATGCCTCAGGCTGCTGAGCTTCAGCCAAGGAGCCCTCATCTCGGAGGACAAAGCCAGCAAGAGACTGGAGCTCCTGCCTTCTCAGAAGCCTCCTTTGGAGGAGTAGCGCACGTTGTTGAAACAAACTGACAGGGGCTATGTAGTTGACGTGCTGTCCTTCCTTTGTGTTGTTCCACCCAAACTCCTGGCTGAAGACCCTAGGCCCTGCTGGGTTGACAGTCTACTCTGAGTGACTGGGGCAGGAGGATCCCTGTTGACATTTTACTGAATGCAGCACATCACTTTGGAAAGGATTGGAGATGGTTCTTTCGTTTTTAAGATGTGCTTTTTCTGATTTATTTTTCCCTTTCAGGTGGATGTTCCCAAGGCTTTGGTTATTGTTGCAGTGCAGTGTGGCTCTGACGGGACCTTTCTGCTAACGCAGTCAGGCAAAGTGCTGGCCTGTGGGCTCAATGAGTTCAACAAGCTGGGTCTGAACCAGTGCACATCAGGAATTATCAACCATGAGGTGAGTACCCTCATGGTGTCCTAACCACACCAGAACAACTTTCCTAGGTTGGAATTTCTCTGGGATTATTGCTTAGTGACCATGGAATCTGACTGTAGATCAAAGTGACACCAACACGGTTGGTGTTGAACAAAAGAAACCAGCCTTGTAAGAGTATATACTATGTGATTACAATTATATGAAATTCAGGAAGAGAAAAAAAGAGCCAGGCATGTGGCACATTCCTAGAATCCTAGCACTCAAGAGGCTAAGGCAGGAGGGTCACCGTGAGTCTGAGGCCAGGCTAAATGGTCTAGCAAGACCCTGTCTCAAAAACAGAAAAAGACAAAAGTAACTTCTAATGTAAGAAGTCAAAATAGTGGTCAGTTATGGGAGCAGGGTCTAATACTATTCTCTGGTGATGGGAATGGTCTCTTATCTTGGTCCAGGTCCTAGGGTTTTTTTGGTTGTTGTTTTGTTTTGTCTTTTCGAGACAGGGCTCACTATGCAGGTCAGGCTGGCCTTGAGCTCACTTTTGTAGCCCAGGCTGGTCTTAAACTCACATCGATCCTCCTGCCTCAGCCTCCCAAGTGCAGGGATTATAAGTATGCACCCCCACACCCGGCTTGTAGCTTTACAAGTATATGTGCAGAAAAATGTATCAAACTACATGATATTTTATAGTATGTTAGTTTTACCTCAATAAGTAGATTACAAAGAATAAAATGTTATCTGGGTGTGGTGGCATACACCTGTAGTCCCAGCACTTTGGAGGTTGAGGCAGAAGGGTTACAGAAGGTTTAACCCCAGCCCGGGCAACTTATGACTAACTGAAACCCTGACTTAAGATACAAAATTAGGAAAAGAGCTGGAAATGTGCCTCAGTGCAAAAAGGCCCTAGATTCGAAATCCCTCAAGCCACCATAAATACATACATAAGTAGAATAAAATTTTAGAATTCAGGTTTTACTTTAATTGTGAAAGAGAAACAAAATTAGCATGAAAAAGAAACATTTTCATGAATCACCTTCCTGGGAAGTGTTTAGATTTATTGTTCCTGAATTATTGATCTTCTGTGAGCTTATTAAATGTGATTATCGGAGCTGGGGAGATAGCTCCGTGGCACAAGTGCCTGCCTGGCAAGTGCAGGGTTGTGAGTTTGAACCCTGGTCCTGCCAAATGAAGGAATGAATGAATGAATGAATGAATGAATGAATGAATGTGATTATCACCTACCCCTTTAAGAATATCATGAAATTCACCGATAGTAAGTCTTTCTTTCTGCTTTGTGTTAACATAATAAGGTTTTGTCATTTCTTAAAAAACTGATTAAGAGACAGAAGTTTAACTTGACTAAAAAAGCAAGCATGAGGTCCTGAGTTTGATTTCCCCATACCAAAATAAAGGGGTAAAAAATATAAGGTGGTGGTAGTGGGGTTCTTCTTTTTCTTCTTGCCATCCTGGAGAGTGAACCCAGTGCATTTGCATGCTGCATGCTCAACCGTTTTTTGTTATTTAGCTTGAGAAAAGGTCTAACTAAGTGATTAAAGTGCCCAGGTTGGACTTTGAACTCCCACTACTCCTGCCTCAGCCTCCCGAGTGTTGGGCTGCATGTTGCGTCATCATGCCCACCTAATAATTTCTAATCAGTCCGGGAAGTAATGATTCTTAGGAGAATCCGAACTCCTGCCTCAGAGAAAGTCTACAGAGCATTGCTGTAGTTGGAAGTGAATATCCAGAATTACCATTGCTTGATTTTGTAGTTTCTTAAAACTTTGGATTTGTTGTGAAATCTTACTTACAGAAAGGATTTCTTTAATACTAATTCAGGGACTGGGGAGATAGCTCAGTGGAATAAGTGCTTGCTTGGCAAGCACAAGGGCCTGAGTTCAATCCCCGGTTCTGCAAAAAAAAAAAAACTAATTCAAGTGAAATGTGGATTTTAAGAAGTTGTAAAACATTTTTCTGTTTGTGGGATTAGATCACAGTGGGCACTCTGCAGGCAGAAGAGACTCTGTAGGACTTTCTGTATTTTCTGCAATGGAGAGTTCATGTGTTGCGTACATTCCAAATATGTATAAAATCTGTTCAGAAAGTCCTGCCTCTTATGGTCAATTCTCATAAATCATGACGTTTTCTTCTGGTAGCCTACTGTAGAATCCCCTCCTCCTCGTAACAGTCTCTTTGAAAGGCTTTGCAGCCCTTCCGGATTACCCTCTTCTTCCTTGTAACTGCTTTGCACTTCCTTGTTTGAGGCATACCACGAAGTCCCCTCTGCAGCCTCCTTCACCTGGGCCAAGCAATTGTCCTTTTACAAAATCCGTGCCATCGCCCCAGGCAAGACCCATACAGCTGCTATTGACGGTAGGTTGATCTGTAACTGTATTACTTGTCTGAGGCACTCAGGCCCTTTTATTCCATCAAATGTTAGTTTTTCTTAACAGTATGTGCATCCCCCTGATTTCTCCAACATCCAGTGTTAGCCCCAGTGAATTAGGCGTTCGCGCACATAATTTACTCATAATACCTATAACACCTGACTTCTGTTGTCTCTCACGGGCACCATCTGTAAGTATTTGAAATTAGGTACTACCAGTTTACTACATTAAAAATATAGGACTAGAGAGAAACTATGCTACTGAGTTGTTTACTAGTCCTGCCTGGTCGCGATTCCTGGATAGCAAAGAACGTCTGTATGTTCTGGCAGGCAGAAGCCAGTGCGTGGCGTTCTCCACGACCTATTTTTGCCTGCTCCTTTTCTTTTGCTTCTCTCTCAGAGCGAGGCCGTCTGCTGACATTTGGCTGCAATAAGTGTGGGCAGCTGGGTGTTGGGAATTACAAGAAGCGCCTGGGAATCAACCTGTTGGGAGGACCCCTCGGCGGGAAGCAGGTGATCAGGGTCTCCTGCGGGGACGAGTTCACCATCGCCGCCACTGATGGTGAGTCTGTACAGGTCCGCTCAAGCTTTCTAGATGGACGGCCTTGTTGTAGTTCTTAATTGGGAAAGAGATGGACCTGTTCTTGTTTAGCAGGATCATGCGATGCAAAATCAAACCATCTTAGCCCCTAAATTTTCAGAGTTGTGCGAGTGGTTAGTTATTACACATGTTAAGCTTCCTTAACTATTCTTGTGTCCAGTATGGTGGATTTTTCTAGACAAATGACAACTTGATATCCTAAGTTCCTCCTTCTTTAACACGAACTTTAACTGTTCAGTAAATTGTTGCCAGAATTATTAAGTTCTTCTATTGATATCTTGCCCAGTAACCTGTTGGTTTCAGTAAATGTGGCTGAAGAGAATTAATACAGGCAGATCCTTTCTAGGTACCAGGAATTCAGCGTGGGACCTGAGCTTGCCAGGCAGGCACTGTGCCACTGAACTGTATCCTCGGCCCAATAGAGGTAGCTCTTTGGAGTGCTAGAACAGAAGCCTTCACCTCCCAGGGCTTAATCCTGTCTTCAAAGTGAGGGAATTCATTTCCTGGAATTTCCCCTGAACCCTGGCAGCTTTGTGTCACCACCTCAGCCTCCAGACAGTTGCTCAACAGTCCCTTAGCCTTCATGTGTAACGATCGAATAGCCATAGAGGTTGTTTACCCTTGTGAGTTCTACATGTATCTGTTGGTCTAGCATAATCAGTAGTAGTGCCACTTTTCATTTAAAAAAAAAAAATTACCTGCTTTGCATAAGAATCAAATTTCTGAATTTATCATCTCAGACAAAGTATATTCTGATATTCCACCTCACCCTGCTCCTCTACAGCCTTCTTGTCAGTGACAGTAGGTCCGTCTTGTACCTTGCATTCGGCACATCCCGTGAAGCATCTTCAGAATATGCCTAGCTTCTGGCGCACGTCACTGTTCCTGCTTGCCTCCCTGCTTCCACCCTTTCTCCCACGCACGTGGGCCCTCGTATGCCCGTGCTGCTCAGAACACCTAAAGGGTTTCCACACCAGTCAGACAAAACCAAAGTCGGCACAATGACCGCATGGCCCCACAGGCCTAGGATCCCGCTGTCACCTGTTCTCTTCTGTAACCAGCCCCCACCCTGTTATCGGCAGGGCCCTCCTTACTCCTTGTTAGTGTTACTGGCATTACCCATGTGACCTTGAGCTTGGTGTTCTGCTTTTCTCACTTCAATCAGATCTCTGCTCAAGTTCAAAAATGACTTTTTAAAAATTATTTGTTTGGTTGGTTGCTTGGTTTGGTTTGGTTTGGACTCAGAGTGATCCTCCTGTCTCAGCCTCCCTAGAACTGGGATTATAGGCTTGCACTACCACAACACCCAGTTGCAGTGGCCAGCACAGCATACCTGGGGTTCTGGGGCTGGCACAGTATGAGGTACTGGGGAGTGAATGCAGGTCCTTGCATTTGCCAGGGAGGCACCTAGACCACCGAGCTATCTCTCCATCCCCAAAAACAACTTTCCTGAGTACTCTCAAAAGTTAGGGAGGGCCAGCCAGATAGCTCAGCGGACCAAAGCGCCTGCTTAGGCAAGCTCGGGGACCAGGGTTCAGTCCCTGGCATGCTGTACCAGCCCTGCCCTTGGGGCACACTGAGACTGTGATTGAGATTGGGTGTGTTGGCATGTGCCTATAATCTCAGTGCTTGGAGGCTGAAAATAGAGGAGGATCTCTAGGAATCCAGTCTGTGTAGTAAGACCCTGTACCATAAATATAGTAGATTTTACTTTTTTTTTTGTGGTACTGGAGATTGAACTCAGGACCTTATGCTTGCCAGACAAGCACTTAGTCTACTGAGCTATCTCCCCGGTTCCCTGTACTAAATAGAAATACATAAAAAAAATTTTTTTAAATAATTCCACTATTATTTATTTTGCTTGTTTTTCATCACCACTCTCTTCACAGCACTTAGTAGTGCCTAAAATATTAGGTATCTGTGCGTTCTGTCTCTCCTACGGGATGACTGTTACACAGGAGCCAGACCTTTCTGTTCACTGATCAGTCACCTTGAACAATGCTTGGGCTGAAATAGATGTTTAATGTTTGAGTGGATGCCCACTAAGAAGTTGTTAAGGGCTGAGGAGACAGCTCAGCGGCATAAGCGCCTGCCAGGCATGCACAAGGTCCCGAGTTTGATCCCCGGTACCTTAAAATAATATACAAAAATTTCAAAACAAAGTTGTTAAGCGATTAAATGAATGAATGGCAATACATCAGAATAGTGATTGTTTTTACTTATGTGGGAGCAGAAGGAATAAAACAGCTTTCCCCCTGGCGGGACATCATGGGAAGACGATCTTCTGTGAAACGATCTGTTGTTTAATTTTTTTCTAGATAATCACATTTTTGCCTGGGGCAACGGTGGTAATGGCCGCCTGGCAATGACCCCCACTGAGAGACCACATGGCTCTGATATCTGTACCTCATGGCCACGGCCTATTTTTGGATCTCTGCATCATGTCCCAGATCTGTCTTGCCGTGGCTGGCACACCATTCTCATTGTTGGTAAGTGTTCATGTGTGTGGGGTTGAGGTAGCTTTGGCAGGACTGACTGATGGTCACATTCTTGGAAGTGTCCTGAAGACATGCCCGGTGGCAGGAACGGGACTTTGCTATTTCCTGCACTTTGTTATCTGCCTTCTCTTGACCATTTTTAAGGAGATCTTTTTTGGGGGGGAAGCGGGGAGGCTGACTCAGCCTGCCTTACAGGTGGGCTGGGGATCGAACCACTGACCCCTGTATTTGACTGGGATTGCCAGCACAAGCTTGTAAACCACTGAACTAACCCAAAAGCCTCCTCTTGGCCATTTTTAATGTAACTGTGGACTCTGCCTCCCCCATAGAATTTGTTGCTTTGACTTACGTGCTAATTATTTTTTGTATAAGTAGTACTTCAAACTAAATTTTAAGTTTCTGTAAGAGTTTCCATGTGCATTAGATCTTAGTTGCACGGCAGAATCCCTTGGAGGCTTTTAAAGTCCTGCTCCTGGCCATTGGAACCCCGCTGTCTGGGTTGGAGCCTAGCACTGTTACTGTGAAAAGCTCCCTAGGTGCTTTGAATGAACAAGAAAGGTGGAGACTTATCACTTTAGATAGGGCAGCTAGTGATGTTCAGTTTGTAAGATTAATTTCTAAGCAGTAAATAAGCAGATGGTTATTTGGAGTCAGATGTTATCTCTCGTATTAAATCACTGTTCTAGTCTCCTCTCACTTTCTGTCCATGTCTGTATACAATGTTTACCTGTTCAATATTTTTCCGCAGAGAAAGTATTGAATTCTAAGACCATCCGTTCTAATAGCAGTGGCCTCTCCATTGGAACTGGTATGTAGCAAACTGGAACTGATACCTCAGGGACCAGTGGTTTCTGAATTGTGGATCTTTGGGTTAGACTCCACTTAATCTCTAAAACTGAAAGGATTTCTGGGTGTGGTAGTGTACACCTGTAATCCCAGCACTTGGGAAGCTGAAGCAGGAGAAACACTGAGTTCAAAGCCAGCCTGGTCTACGTGGTGAGATCTTGTCTCAAAAAAAGAAAAGAAAAAATCTCTTTGAGGAATACAGAATACAGTAAGGAAGGGTCCATTGTGGCTGCAAGTTTCACAGCAAGTCCTGGCTTCCCTCGTGGTCAGAGGAGAGTGTGTCTTCCCTGCTTCCAGCGCCTGTGGAAGCAGAGAAACAGCTTTCCCTATGCTCTAATGTAACTTACGTGTTACTCCTTTCCGTACAACCTGAGGGCCCAGGAGTTCTCTCTGCCCTCTACTTTCAGGATATTCCAGGTTTTTTTGTTTTGTTTTGTTTTTAATGTATTTGGTTGCTACAGGGTCTCACTACGCAGCTCATACTCATAGTGGTCCTCCTGTTTTCAGCCTCCCCAGCACTGGAATTACGGGCATGCGCCATTATGCCCAGACTCTGTGGCTGGCTCAGCCCTCCCTGAGGGTGGGGCTGGCACAGCATGTGGTGCCAGGGATCAAGCTGTAGTGCGTAAAGTGCCTAAGCAAGCACTTTAGTCCACTGAGCTATCTCGCTGGCCCTCTCCGGTTTAAAGAAATAGTCCTTCAGAATAGGGATTCAAAAATAAAAGCCAGCTAAACTTTCAATGTAGACAAAGCAGCCCAAACTCCTGGGTGGGTTTCTCATAGCTTGACCTTTAAAGGTCTCTGACATTTGGTATCACACCAGGAAACTGAGCCTGGACCTTTCTGGTTTCTCCCTATCAGAGTCCCCACGAACCTAATAACTTTCAGTGGTTCTGACATGTTGTGGGACCAAACAGTCACCCACAGTAGAAGCACATTAATTCCCCAAAAGCAAGCACTTAAAAATCTGCCCTGTGCTGTAAACCCCATTACACCTTCTACCTGCGTCCTGAAGTGATCCATGCCATGATAAATGATAGCATATCCTTTTGTTAAGCATAGTTGTGCTTTTACAACTTTCTTTGCTAGAATAGCATTTGAAGGGGGAAAAATAGTAAGATTAAAACAAATGTCCAGTGGACGGAAAACATAAACTTAAATAGGGGCATGAAGTTTTACAGGCCAGGGATAAAGCTCAGTGACATAGGTGCCTGCCTGGCAAGTGCAAGGTCCAGAGTTCAATCCTGGCACCTGGTGGGGAAAATTTTTTAAAGAATTTGTGTTTGTCTTTTATTTTAACCACATTGCCTAGAACAGTGTCTGGCAGATAGTAAAAACTCAGTAAATAATTGTTGATTGAATATATATGGAGTGAAAATATCTCTAAATATTGTTTCCTAAAAATAAATAAATAAATATTGTTTCCTAATCTAGTCATCTTTAAACTTTATGTTGTGGCCGGCTCAGCCTGCCCTAGGGGTGGGGCTGGTGCAGCACATGGTGCCAGGGATTTAACCGAGTCCCTGTGGTTGCCTAAAGAGGCGCTTTGATTGCTGAGCTATCTTGCCGGCCCATGTATCTTTTTCTAAAGTTTAAAAACAAACCAAATGAACGATATGCTGCTTGAGGGTGCATAAATACATAGCAGTTGCTAGCTGTTGTAGTGCATCCCTGTAATCCCAGCACTCAGGAGGCTGAGGCAGGACTGCCTTGAGTTGGAAGCCAGCCTGGCATACATAATTCAAGGCCAGTCTGAATGACATAGTAAAAGCATCTCAAAACAACAAAACAAATGCTGGATAGAATCTTTTTTTTGGGGTGGGGTTGCCTTTTTGAGACAGGGTCTCACTATGCAGTTCAAGCTGGCCTTGAGCTCACTTTCGTAGCCCAGTCACTGATCCTCCTGCTTCATCCTCCCAAGTGCTGGGCTCACAGGCATGCGCCAACACACCCGGCTTGCAATAGAATCTTTTTTAAGAGGAATTGATGCATATAAAATTAATCAAACCGCTTTCATCTGGGTAAGAGACCAGAGGAGGAAATACTATAAATCCCAACTCATATCAGTGATATAGGCAGCAGGTCCAGTGGAGGTTCTTGTGCAAGGAGGAATATTCTCCGTCCTGTCCAGAATAATGGCTTGTGTACCCATGTCACCATTGGTGCTATGTGTGGCTGGCATGACGGAAAAACTCATTTTTAATTTTATTTAAATTTAAATGGCTGCGTAAGCCAGTGCCTGACCACAGGCTCAGTCCATTTCTAGTTCTTTAGTGACCACATCATGTGTGTTCGTTGTGCTGCTAAGCATCAAAATTTGCACATATCTAAAAACAGTCTTGTGCATATCTCAAATGAAACATTTTTTAGTGGAGGGGACTAGAATTGAACTCAAGGACTCATGCTTGACAGGCAGGTACTGCATCACTAGGCTACATTTCCAGCCTCCAGAACATAATTCTTAAAAGCTGTTTGAGCCCTTGGGAGGCTGCAGCAGGAAGATCGTGGTTTGTTTTAGGTCAGTATGGACTACGTAGCAATTCCAGGGTCAGCCTGAACTACATAGTCAGGTCCTGTAACCTAAATATGTAAGTAAAATAAAAGGGAGGACAGCATTTTTTTCAAAAAATGCAAGCTTTAAGAACTTGTTTTTCTGGCGTCTGGGAGATAGTTCAGTAGAATAAGCACTTGCCTGGCAAGTACAAGGTCCTGAGTTCAGTCCCTGGTACCACAAAAATAAAAAGACAAAGAACTTGTTTTTGTGCCTGTAGTTCGGCTACTTCAGTAGGGTCACAGTGTGCAGTCTCTGCTCAGTGCAGTGTAGGACAAGTAGCATAGCCTTACCTATGCCGTGCAGGGCCCATCACGTGGTTGTTTCCAGACGAGGAGTTCCCAGTGATTCACCTGGCAACTTGGAGCAGCTGCCACATCCAGATGTCAGAGAACTGTATATGTCGAGCAGATGTCAGTGCAGGATGCTGGGGTCTGAGCGTGTGTAAGACTAGCTGCAGAAATCGCAGCTGCTAGGAGGGTGAGGAAAGAGGATTGAAAGTTTGAGGCCATCCAGGTAATTCAGCAACACCTTGTTTCAGAATAAAAGTAAAGAGAATTAGGGGCATGGCTGAGTGGCAGAGTGCCCTGGGTTTCGTATCCAGTACTGCATACTACAGACACAGGCCCACACTGCAGAATAAACATAGCGGCACGTGGTTTAGAGGATTGTTAGTATTCTGGTGGAATATTGGTAATGTGTGTGGACATAGGATCAACAAGTTTGGACCTGAGTTATCATCACAAAGATCCTGATGTACATATAACTTATGTAAAAACTAACAAGTTAATCTGAGATAGCTGACTTGTACTGTTGCCATTCCACTCGCTGCAGTTGTGTGCGTTTAGGGACATGGCTGAGTGGTACAGTGCAATCCTGGGAACCTCTGGGTGGCAGATAGTAAATCTTCCTTGCTGCCTCTATGCTGTGTGTCTTCCAGTGGTTCAGGGCTCTAGCCCAGGAGGCGGTGGTGAGGAAGAGGACATTCAGCAGAAATGTGAAACTCCTGATCCAAGTGGAGGCTTTCGAGGAACAATGGAAGCAGACCAAAAAACAGAAGGTGTCTTCAGTGTCACCGAGGTGGACAATCCTGTTGAGGCCAGCACCTCCTGCCCGGGCTGGCTTCAGAAGGTAATCCTCAGAAGAGATGCCTTTTACACAGACTAGAAAGCGTATGTCCTATTAAACTGTTCTACAACAAGGAATCTTAAGTTTCTGATTTTTTTCCTGTAAGTAAATTCCAAATCACTAATCCTTTTTTCTTTCTAACAAGAAGAGATACAAAATATTCTCATACTTGTATTACTTAAATGGATGTGAATTAATCTAATCTACCTTGAGCTGGGGCATGGTAACTCACACCTGTCATCACAGCACTTGGGAGGCTGTGATAGGAGTGCAAGTTCAAGTCCAATCTGGGCAGCTTAGCAAAACCTGTTTGTCTCAAACAGTAAGGGCCAAGCCGGGCATGGTGGCACGTGCCTGTAATCCGAGGACTTGGGAGGCTGAGGCAGGAGGATCGGGGTCAATTTGAGACCAGCCTGGGCTACAAAAGTGAGCTCAAGGCCAACTTGAACTGCATAGTGAGACCCTGTCTCAAAAAAAAATAAACAATAAGGGCCAGCAAGATAGCTCAGCGATCTGAAGTGCCTGTTTAGGCAAGTACAGGGACTAGTTCGATCCCTGGCACTATGTGCTGTGCCAGCCCCACCACCAGGGCTGGCTGAGCTGGCCACAAAAGTAAAATAAAAGGGGGTGAGGGCACAGTGGCGGAGTAGCTCCGGGGAAAGGCCCTGAGTCCAGTCCTCAGTACCAAGTGGCACTTGGCATAGTACACACATGCAAAGATTAAGCTTGCAGGTCTTATCCTTTTTGTAGAAGTAAAATAATAAGACAGTTGGATGCCTTTTAGAAGGAAAATCGTCTGTGAAAGTTAAGGTGCAGGCAGAAAAAGCTAGAGTATATTTCTTTGGAAGGCTAGTTATGACACATGGCTATGTAGAAGAGATGAAGTGTCTGTCAGTATGACCTGACTCTTCAGAACACACGTAACACCCAAAAGGTGCAGGCCAGGCTGTATGTACTGCTCATGGTAAGTGATCGTCTCTTAAGTGACGAAGTTGCTACTGGCTTTTCTTAGCTCCCTTAGCCTATCTGTATTTTCTTATTCTGTACCAAGAGTCTGCAGTTTCTAAAGTTTTAATTTTTTTCAAAACTAAAAGGTTATTGGGCCAGTGAGATGGCTCAGCAGTCTACAGCGCCTGCACAGGCAACCGCAGGGACCTTGTTGCAATCCCTGGCTCCATAGGCTGCGCCAGCCCCGTCCCCAGGGCAGGCTGAGCCGGCCATTGAAAAAAAAAGGTTATAGATTTAGAGTTCTTTAACCAGCAAGGCTATTCTTGAAGTCGTCTGCGGAGTGTGCGCACAGGCATAGTGTGGCGCACCCAGCTTGCCGGCGTCCCGTGTTGAGGAGAACCCATGGCCACGTGCTGCAGCCTGGCTTGAAGTTGTATCACTTGCGGTTTATGAGGAGGGCATTTGTTCCCAGGTAAGGCAAGAAGGGTTTTTAGCTGTAGCTGTCTGCCCACTAGAGGGTGCTGGTGTCTGAGAGACGAAAAGCTGTGGAATTGGTGTGGGTTGTTGCAGAGAACTGATGAGGTTCTTTCTCTTGAATGTAGGAGCTGGAAAACGCAGAATTCATCCCCATGCCCGATGGCTCGTCCCCGCTAAGTGGAGCATTTTCTGAATCTGAGAAAGACACGCTGCCCTACGAAGAGCTGCAAGGACTCAGAGTAACCTCTAGAGTGCCCGTGAAGCCCGAGCCCCCTGCAGGAGCCAGGGTATGGTTACAGCGGACGCTGCCCAGTTCTGGCCTCTCTGTCCTTTAGCTTCCCTGATCCAGCTGCCCTGTGTCAGTTCGCCTCACTGCCTGACCAGTTACACCGAAAGCCTCTCTCTGCAAGGATAAACTGAGTTAACCAGAAGAGACTTGACCCTCTCCTACTTCTGACGGCCACCTTCCTACACCAGAGGATTCTGGCTGTCTTAGAAATACTAAATTACCTGTAATCCCAGCACTTGGGAGGCTGAAAACAGGAGGATCACTACAGATTCAATCTGTAGTAAGACCCTGTAGACCCTGCACTAAATACAAAAAAAAAGTGCTGAGATTGGGAAGTGGGGGAGTGGGAAGGAAAAAAAGTGCTGAGATTGCCAGATGTAGCTCAGCAGTGCAGGGTCTGCCTCACAGCATGAGGCCAAGTTTGATTCCTGATACCAAAAAAAGTACTGAAATTGAAGTTCCAGAATTCAGTGCACTGGAGTTCACTCCTTTTCATGACTTGCCTAGGCACGTTGGAGGTTCTAACATAAGTAAAGGGCTGGGCGTGTTGGCTCACTTAATCCCAGCACCCAGGAGTCTTGCTGGAAGTTCAAGGCCAGCCTCAACTATAGAGCCTGTCTCAAAACAAAGTAGGTAAAAGCTAATGTTTTAAGAGTACTGAAACAACAATACATGTACATCTAACTTCGGGAGAAAAAAGTTGCAGTAAACACATCAATAAAACTAAACCAGGGCACCAAACTTTCTGTACAAGGCCATGTAATTTAGATTTTGTGGGCCATATAGTCTGTTTTGCGGCTACTCAGCTTTGACATTGCAGAACAAAAAGTCACAGAAAGACTTGGATTTTGGAGCATTTGCAATTTTGAGATTAGAGATGTTCAGTCTATAATAATGCAGAAGTAGGGCACATGCCTGTGTTTTAGTAAAGCTTTACAAAAACAGGCAGCAGCCCAGAATTGGCAGCAGGTTATCATTTGTTGACCTTGGGTATCAGTAAAGTATAGTAGAAAGAGGAGAGAAATCCATAGTAGGATAATTGAAGACCTTGCCAGAAGAGAGAAGAAAACCTTTGAAAGTTCAAGGTGAATGTTTGCATTCCCACTGGCTAGCCTTTTTGACTGTGTTGGTGATCCTGAGTACTGACCTCCTTCCTCACGTAGCCTCTCCACAGTACGACCGCTGCATTTTATGAACGTTGACCCTTGAGGTCAGTGTCCTCACGGTGATCAGCACTTGATTCAAACCAAACCGTGCCTTTTCCCACGGCAGCATTTTATGTGAGCATATCAGCACTCTTTGACATTTGTCCACAAAATCCTCCAAAGTAAATTACTGGTCCTCTAAGCATAATAGAGACAGAGGCATTGAGAATTTCCATGGCTCCTCCGTACCTGGTGCTGTTGTCACCCCAGCGTTCTTGTTTCTCTTTTACCTCTTCACGTGTATCTGTGGCTTATTGTAAGTAAGCCTGTTTGGGCTGGGGAGCAGCTCCCCTAGAACAGACCCTCTTACAGTCCGGCCCTCTTTGATCTCTAGCGACCCCGCCTGACTCCTGTGCAGCTGCCTACCAGGAAGGAAGCACCGTCGACTCCTGCCTGTGCGTGCAGCACTCTGCAGTTAGAGGTTGAGAGGCTGCAGGCTCTGGTGTTCAAGTGTCTGGCTGAACAACAGAAGCTACAGCAAGAAAACCTCCAGATTTTTACCCAACTGCACAAGCTGAGTAAGAAATTAGAAGGAGGGCAGCAGGTAAGAGCATTACGAGTCCTTCATTGTCCAGGTCCGCTTTGAGTTCTCATTGCTCTGCATATCCTCACCTCTGAAAGAGGCGACTTCTGTAATCCAGAAGCCCTAGGCCTTCATCAGGCACCTGGACTGAAAATTCTCATCCCCAAACTGGTATTGTTTTTTGTTAGTTTTGGTTACTATTTGTTTTGTTTTTTGCTGAACCAGGGATTAAACTCGGGCCCTTGGGCTTGCCAGGCAAGCGCTTATTCTACTGAGCTGGCTCCCTGGCCCCTACTGTTTGTTTTTTAATTTAACTTTTTACTATAAAAGAATTTTGAACATTATAGTGAACGCCTCGTGTCTTTACCATCTAGATTCAGCAGCTTTTGAGGCTGCATGTGTTTCTTCTGTGTGTGTCTAAAATATAATTTTTTTTTTTTCCGGAAGCATTTTAGCCCCCCTAAATACACCCTTCAAACTCAATATGCTCATTCTTCTGGACAACCACAGTATAACTGTCACTGGGCCAGCCAGATAGCTCAGGGGGTTAAAATACCTACTTAGGCAGATACAGGGACAGGGTTTGATCCCCATTGAGTCTTGCCAGCCCCACCCTGGGGCACACCGAGACAGCCATGGAGACTGGGTGTGGTGGAGCGCACCTGTAATCCCAGTGCTTGGGAGGCTGAAAACAGAAAGGATCACTGCAAGGCTGATGTGTGTAGTAAGACCCTGTAGATCCTGTACTAAATAAAAAAAAAAAACTACTGTCACACCTTAACACTAATTCCTCAGTTTTCATCTAGGACCAGTTATCATTTGAATTTTCCCAGTTTTTTCATTAAAAAAAATCATTTATGAGCATCTTATCAAAAAAACCTGCATTTGGCCAGGGGATACAGCTTCATGGTACAGCGCCTCCATGGCAAGTGCAGGGTCCCAAGTTTGATTCCTAACGCCAGAAAGCACCCACCTCACGTTCCATTTGGCCATGTCTGGTTTTAATCTAAAACAGTTGTCCCCAATCCAACCATTTATTTAAAAATACATTTTATGGGGCTGGCAAGATGGTTCAGTGGTCTAAAGCGCCTGCTTAGGAGGGCTCAGGCAACTGCGGGGACTGCAGTTCGATCCCCGGCACCACATGCTGCGCCAGCGCCACCACCAGGGCAGGCTGGGCCGGCCATAAAATAAACAAACAAACGGACAAATAAATTTTTTTTAAAAAAATTTTTTTAAAATAGATTTTAATGTCACTGACTACCAGAAATACTGGCAGCGTGCCCCACCTTCTGTATTTGTCCTGTCTTCTGTCACCTTGTCTTTTCTGAAAACTGGAACTTAAAGCTTAATCGGATCTCAGTTAAAAGCTTTCGGAAACGCAGTCCACAGGCAGTGCTGCTGCACCGCGGAGCACACGTAGAGCCCCGAGCAGCAGGGGACCGTCTCAGGGCGTGGGGGTGCAGCGCGTAGCTGTGAGGCCGAGCACTCTTTCCTGATCTGTGTGAGGCCCTAGACTCAGTGCCTGGCACTACAGAAGTAACTAAGCGGGCAGTAGCTTAGCGGCCGAAGTGTCTGCCTGCCAAGTGCAAGGTCCTGGGTTCGATCCCCAGTACAAAGATGGTAGGTAGGTAGGTAGGTAGATCGATTGATTGGAGTATTGCTTTACATAGACTCAACTAGGTATAGGAAAGTGGATTTAACCTGTGGCTTTGCTATCTACCAATTAACAATATGTTTGGACTCTTTGCTTTCTTTGTGTGAGCTGAGCCCTGATTCTTACCTAAAAGAAGAAAATACTACTACCTACTCTAAAATGCATATAAAAATACCTTAAAGAGCATGTAATCCCAGCACTTGGGAGGCTGAGGCAGGAGGATCAGTGCGAGTTCGAGACCAGCCTGGGCTACAAAAGTGAGATCAAGGCCAGGCTGAACTGCATAGCAAGACCCTGTCTCAAAAAGACAAAAAAAAGCAATAGACGCACTTAAACTAAGATTGGCAACTGTGACAGGCAAGATTGTTTTGCCCAGGACTATTTCAGTTTTAAAACTGAGAGTACTGCAGCTCAGAACACCCTGCAGTCCCAGGTAAAGCAACACAGTTGGTCACCCTCCCTGTGACAAATGTACAGGTGCAAACTGTATGTGAAGAGGAATACTAGGGTTTGAAGTCAGGGCCTTTGCGCTGAACCATGTCCCCAGCCCTTTTCCTACCATTTATTTTGAGACAGTCTTGCTGAGTCACTCAGTTGCCCCTGCTGGACTTAAACTTGTGATCTTCGTGCCTGAGCTTCCCAGAGTATGAGATTCCAAGTGTGACCCTTAAAGGAAGTATTGTGAGCTTCCCCCAGGACTACAGCTATACATTCTTAGAGGCTGGCTTTGGAAATCTCATCCTTTTTTTTAAATTATGTATGTATGTATGTATGTATGTATGTATGTATGTATGTATGTATGTTATGGCTGGGTCAGCCTGCCCTGGGGGTGGGTCTGGCACAGCATGTAGTGCTGGGGATCAAACCACCGTCCCTGTGGTTGCCTAAGCTTGCCTAAGCAGGCACTTTAGACCGCTGAGCTATCTCGCCAGCCTGGAAATCTCATCCTGAACTGCTGTGACCAGGCGGCACTGCTGCTTACATGGAACTGTGTTCAATCTGGACAGGTGGGGGTGCATTCCAGAGGAACTCAGACAGCAAAGGAAGAGATGGAAGTGGATGCAAAGCCTGACTTAGACGCAGATTCCTCCTGGTGCCTCCTGGGAACAGAGTCCTGTCGACCCAGCCCCTAGGCTCCTGAGCCTGCAGAGCCCCCAGGAAGCTGGGAGCCAACGAACTTCACAGCACACTTACCGAACGCAGAGAGCAGCTTTCCTGGCTTTGTTCACTTGCTGACAAGGAGCATACGGCCAAGGTGCTGAAGCACTTTCCTCGTACATTGGGAAAGTGGCTTTGCCTTTTAGATAGAATCCAGAGTAATTTTCTTGTTTTGGAGAATGGAAGCGCCTGTAGCCCTGGCTTTGTCGTCAGTGACTGCCGTAACAGCAGCAGCTCTGTACCTCATCTGTTGATCCCACCTTTGAAGGAGACAGTGCTCGCTGTCATTGCGCTGGTAGCAACTCGTACCCCGTCTTTCATGCTCACCATTGATTCCGAGCCGCCGTGGGGAGTCAGCACCAGGCTCGTAGCTCTAGTGAGGAGGGACAGTGTGGAGCGAGGGGCTGGGATCAGGCGTGGCCTGCCCAGGCCCCTCTGCGTGCAGAATGGCAACGTCTTCTGAGCCCTCTCAGGACCCAGAGTTCGTGAAAATTTGTCTGGTGCACTCACTCTAGAGTGTTTTCCGAGAGTTCATGCAACAGAATGCTTTAGGGGAAAAGCCAGTTTAAATGCTTTTCCTCTGAAGGTTGATGAAATGTCTTTAACGAAAAGTAGAGGAAGAACAGATTCATTCTCGGCAGAATGGCAGACGCAGGCTGGGAGTCCCCAGCTCTGAAAAGCGCCTCTGGAGAAGGAAGAGTGCCTCAGAGAGTTGCGTCGGGCACCCTACGGGAGGGCCTGCGGGACAACCCGTAGGGAGAGGCGCGTCTCTTGCGTTGCTTCTCCGTGGCCGGGATACCGTGTCTCCTGCCCTAAGAGGGCTTCTTGTGCCTCTGCCTTCGTGGCTCTGGGAGTCTAATCTTGACTACAGCAGCCCTGGCCCCTCCCTCTCTGTATGTCTAGTCAGTATTTATCTCCTTCGGGTGATTTTTTGAAGCCATGTTATATAACCAGTGAATCTATCTAATCTTTCCTACTCAAATGTCCCAAAGCCTGCACCGAACCCTGGGGGTCCTAGAACCCTAGCAGAACAGAAGGACCTGCCAAGTGAAAGGAATTTGGCTATAGACTGACTCCCCTCCCCCCCCCCCCCCATCTTTTTGAGAAGGGTTTCACTGTGCAGTTCAGGGTGGCCTTGAGTTCTTCTATAGCCCAGGCTGGCCTGAACTAAGAGTCCTCCTGCCTCAGCCTACCTAGTGCTATAGTTCTAGGTGTAAATCACAACACCTGGCCCAGCAAACTCATTTCTTTTGTTTGTTTTTTAGGGGTTGTTTTGTTTTGTTTTGTTTTGTTGACAGGCTCGGCCCTCAGTGTGGGGCTGGTGCTACATGTTGTGCCGGGGATTGAACCAAGGTACCCTGTG
>PVKN010013161.1:0-20142 GCA_004027915.1 Capromys pilorides | reverse complement strand
GGTGAAACTGGCAATGTTGGAGGCTGTTGGTATAAGCCTCTTACAGCTCATCATACTAATCTAGCTCTGTGTTCTATGCCTTGTAATTAAGTTTTTCTGCTGGGTGATCAAGGGCAAGTCAAGGACAGACCTGTATAATAGATCACTCATCTTTTGTACCTTCTAGGGTCAAATCCCCTCAGGATTAACTTTGGAACCATACAGTGCTTTGTAGAGCTATTGCCAGCGTCAGCCATCGGAATGAGTCACGGCCATTGCTTGAACAGTTTGCTCTCTGTGAAAGCCTGAGAAAATGTCCTCTCTCTAGGTGACTCTCCTTAGGCACACTATATTTCATTTATCCTTTTCCTCTGAGGTCCCTTAATCTCCTTGAACAGAAAATTTGGGAAACCTCTGAGTTATAGGATGTTACAGCACAGATTCTCCCTATGTCCTGAGTCTTCACTGACCTTGAAGGGCTAGGGCCAAAATGTTGGCTATCCTAATAGCCCTTCTTTTTCTGCAATATTTGGTCTGTTAACTTACATTCTCAACCCTCCAGCAGAGAAGCTTCATGATACCATTACTCTATAACATAGGTAATTGAACTTACCTTCACTGTCTTTCTTAGTATCAAAAATCTTAGACTTATCTTGCAATTGGTATTTTCTGCCAATCATCGATATTCTAATAAATCTCTTTAGGATTTGATAAAAACATTTACACAATTTTACAGAGAGGTTTAGAAATCCAAGGATGTACAAAATTGTAGCCTATCAAGCGTGTTGCATTTTGCCTAGTCTCTTACTCTCATTTAATACCCTTTTTTGTTAACCAGCTGTTTATTTGAGAGAGAGTATAGCAGTAACTGAGTTTACATTGGAAGCAGTACACATCTAAAAGACCAGAACAATATACATTCCAAGCATAGTTCCAGTGTTGCACGCTACTATCATCAATGAGAAAAACCTTTTGAAGTTTCCTAGGACCAATATGGAAGTCATCCTGTGTGCATAAGTGTATGAGTTTGCTCCTGCTATGTTTCCTCTCTTTTCTTCTTCCAGTCATTTCATTGTTTAATCCATAAGACTTTGATTTCCATTCAGCTGTGCTATGCCTTTCCATTTTTATTTCTTCTTTAGATTTCTTACACTAGGGAGACTAAAAGATATTTACACATGTAGGTATGGTTTATTTCACTTATGAGTATATGTTCAATATACATCCATTTATATATGAAGTCTTTCAGTTTACCATTCTTTATAGCTGAGTAATATTTCATTGTATAAAAATACCACATCTTTTTCAACCATTCCTCAAATGATGGGCATTTTGTTTGTTTCCAAGATTTGACTATTACAAATTGGGCTGCTATAAGCAAAGGTGCACAGATATCGCTATGGTATGATGTTTTCAGATCTTCTGGGAAAATTCCCAGTAGGGGGATAGCTGGATTGAAAGGGATTTCTAGTTCTAGTTTTTTTAAGGAGCCTCCACACCTCTTTCCATAATGGTTGCACCAATCTGCATTCCCATCAGCAGTAGAGAAGGTTCCTTTTTCCCCACAGCCTCTGCAACATTTGTTGTTGGTTGATTTCTTTGTGATAGCCATTTTTTCTGGGGTTAGATGGTATCTAAGTGTTGTTTTAATTTGCATTTCACGGATGGCTAGTGATGTGGAGCATTTCTTCTTGTACTTATAGGCTGGCTGAATTTCTTTTCCTGAGAAGTTTGTGTTCATCTCGGATGCCCATTTCTGGATTGGGTCTTTGAATTTTGGGATGCTAATGGTTTTTAGTTCTTTATAAATTCTAGATAGGAGACCTTTGTCTGAATACTTATTAGTTAAAATCTTCTTGAAATTGATTGATTGTCTTTTCACTCTGTTGGTGATTTCTTTTGATGTGCAAAAACTTCTTAGCCGAAGGAGGTCCCATTTGTTGATGCTTTCAAGGGTTAAATGTGCATTTTGATTTTTGTCCATAAACTTTTTACTTACCCCAATGTCTTCAAGGTTTTCTCCCACTTTCTCTTCCAGGAGATTTAATGTTTTTCTTTTAATATTTAGATCTTTAATCCATTTAAACTTCAGTTTAGTGCATCGTGATAGACTTGGGTCAAGTTTTAGTTTTCAATACGTCGAGAGCCAGGTTTTCTAGAACCATTTGTTAAAGAGGTTATCTTTCTTCCAGTAAGCACGTTTGGCCCCTTTGTCGAAGATAAGTTGTCTGAGTGTGTTTGTATTTGCTTCTGCATCTTCTAATCTATTCTATTGATTTTCAGGTCTATTTTTTTTGCCAATACCATGCTGATTTTATTACTGTAGCTTTATAGTATAACTTTAGGTCAGAAATTGTAATGCCTCCTGCCTTACCTTTGTTGCCCAGAATTGTCTTTGCAATTCTGAGTCTTTTTTCATTCCAAGTAAATTTTAGGAATGATTTCTCCAGATCTGTGAGATATGTTGATGGTATTTTCACAGGAATTGAATTAAATCTGTATAACAATTTAGGGAGTATGGCCATCTTCACAATGTTGGTTCTTCCTATCCAGGAGCAGGGAATATCTTTCCATTTTCTGAGGTCTTCCAGGATCTCTTTTCTCAGAGCACTATAGTTTTCATTGAAAAGGTCTTTTACGTCCTTAGTTAGGTTAATTCCTTGATATTTCATTTTCTTCAGTGCTATCATAAAAGGATATTTCTCTGATTTTTCTCTCATTGTACTTGTTATCTGTGTAGAGGAATGCTATTGACTTTTGTGTGTTGATTTTGTAACCTGCTATGCTACTGAATTTGTGTGTTAATTCTAGTTGCATCTTGGTGGAGTTCTTTGGGTCTTCCAAGTAGATGATCATGTCATCTGCAAATAGTGACAGTTTTATTTCTTCCTTACCTACTCTTATTCCTTTTATTTCTCTCTCTTGTCTAATGGCTGTAGCTAATGATTCCAGAACTATATTGAATAGGAGTGGTGATAGAGGACATCCTTGTCTTGTACCAGATTTGAGAGTAAAAGACCAGTTTTTCCCCATTTAGAATTATGTTAGCTGTTCGATTATCATAGATGGCTTTTATCAGGTTGAGGTAGAGGCCTTCTATTCCAATTTTCTGTAGAACTTTGAACATGAATGAGTGTTGAACTATGTCAAAGGCCTTTTCTGCATCAACTGAGACAATCATATGATTTTTGGTTTTGGCTTTATTGATATAGTGTATTACATTTATAGATTTGTGTATATTGAACCATCCTTGCATCCCTGGGATGAATCGTACCTGGTCATGGTGTATAATCTTGATGATTTGTTGTATTCTATTGGTGAGGATTTTATTGAAAATTTTTGAGTCTATGTTCATGAGAGAAATAGGCCTGTAGTTCTCTTTTTTAGTTGCATCTCTCTCTGGTTTTGGTATCAGTGTAATACTTGCCTCTAGGAATGATTTTGGAAGGATTGCTTCCTTTTCAATTTCACTGAGGAATTTAAGTAGTTTTGGGATCATGTCTTCTATAAATTTCTTGTAGAATTCAGCAGTGAATCATCAGGTCCCAGACTTTTCTTTATCGGCAGGCCTTTTATTACATTTCATATTTCACTGGCTGTTATTGTTTATTGAGAGTACTTATATCTTCTTGATTCAGTTTTGGTAATTTGTACTTTTCTAGGAATCTGTCCATTTCTTCTGTGTCTTCAATTCTGTGAGAATAAAGATTCTCAAAGTAGCTATAAATGATCCTCTGACTCTCTGCTGGGTCTGTAGTAATTTCAACCGTTTCATTCCTTATTGCTTGAATTTGAGTTCTTTCTTTCCTCTTTTTGGTGAGGTTAGCTAGGGGCTTATCAATTTTGTTTAAACTTTCAAAGAACCAGATTTTTGATTCATTAATTCTTTGTATTGTTTTCTTTGTCTTAATCGAATTAATCTCGGCTCTTATCTTTATAATTTCCTCCTGTCTTTGGGCTTTGGATTTCATTTGCACTTCTGTTTCTAGTTGGTTTAGGTGCTGCATGAGAATATTTATTTATTCCCGTTCTTTTTTCTTTTCTTTTTTTTTTAACTTTTAATTTTTTAAAAGTTATTTATTTATTTATTTATTTATTTATTTATTTATTTATATTATGGCCACTCAGCCTGCCCTGGGTGTCGGGCTGGCTCAGCATGTGGGGCCGGGGATCAAACCGTGGTCCCTGGGGTTGCCTAAGCTTGCCTAAGCAGGCACTTTAGACCACTAAGCCATCTCCGTGGCCCCTTCCGTTCTGTTTTCTTTATGTGTGAGTTCAAAGCTTCAAATTTCCAAGTGTCAAATACCTTGAAATATAAAGTGTAACCAGATAATTATTATTTCTTATCAACTATCAACATTTTAGCAGTTAAATCTCTGTAGAATGTTAATGGACAATAGTTATACAACTTTGTAGAGATATTTGACATCAATAGTCCTACATAGCAGTGTAGCATAACAGTCATATGAAATCCCCATTTTGATTTAACATCTCTATGTATCCTAAATGCACATAGGATACATATCACAAATTTTAGACAGAAAATTATTATTTGGCTGATAAACTCATGTTGACTTGACGGGAACTTCTTATTACAAACACCTGTGTGAAGAATAATTGGCCGGTGTTGGATGTGGGCTAGCAAGGCAGGCAAAGGCGGTTCAGTGAGGGAGCTCAAAATCAGGGCAGTGGAGGCCCTGGGAGCCACACTACTCACTGCTAAGGGTCACACTACCAAAATGATAGGTTTTCCCTGGTGGCGCAGCAGAGAAATAGGCAGAAGGAAAAGGGGAAATGGGCTTTATTTTCTTCCTGAAGGACACGGAGAGAATTCAGGGAAGATAAGGAATTCTCTCTTGTCATTTTATTTTATTTTAAATTTTATTTTGTTTTGAAAAGTAAAAGCAAAGAATAAAAATCAGAAAAATAAAGAAACAGGATAAAATACAATAGTGTATATGTTCAAATTTTCAAACCAAGAATAACTGAATAACAATGGTTGATATATTACTTATTTTGTCATCAAATTTGTTGCTCAGATTAGCAGATATAGTTGTGTAAGATTGGACATACATTGGATATTACCACTTGGATTCAAGAAACCTCAACTTTTTGTTCTTGTTTCTTTTATTTTTAACTTTTTATAAAAAGTTTGCTTTAAGGAGAGTATAGTAATGACTGCTATGACGTTAGAAATAGTACACATTTAGATGACCAAGATGTCATGTACTCAAGCATGGCTTTGGTGACACACATTGCTGTCCTTGCTGTAGTGGCTTAGATCACAGCTCTCAGCATACAGAGTTAGTCAAGGTGAAAATTCTATCCATTAACTGCTATTTTCAAAAGACTGGTGAAGATTTTTCAGTGCAATCACCTCAGGCATCCTGCATAGTTATTTGCATGTTTTCCCTACCTCTTTTCTTATCTCTTATCTTTTCTCTTTTCTTTCCTCTTCATTGTTTAATCCTTAAGAACCATTTCTTTCTGTTTTACTATATCTGCTGTACCTTGCACGTTTTATTTCTTCTCTCAGGTTATTACACTAGGGAGACTATACATATATATGTCTGGCTTATTTCACTTATGCTTGTAGCCTTCAGTTGTATGCACTTACCTATGGAGGCTTCTACTTTTTCTTTCTTTATAGCTGAGTAATACTTCATTGTATAAAAATAACACATCTTTTTCATCCATTCCTTAGGTGATAGACATTTGGATTGCTTCCAAGATTTGGCTATGACAAATCTTTCAGCTATAAACATGGATGCAAATATATTATTGTGATATGATATCTTCAATTCTTCAGGGATAATTCACAGGAGAGGACTAGCAGGACTGAATGGGATTTCCTGTCCTAGTTTTTTTTCTTGGAGTCTCTACACTGATTTCCACAATGATTGCACCATTCTACATTCTTACCAGCAGTGTAAAAGGGTTTCTTTTACCCCACAGCTCCTCCAGCATTTATTATTGCTTGAGTTATTTATGATGGCCATTCTTTTTGGGGTGAGATAGTATCTCAATGTTTCTTCAATTTGAATTTCTTGAATGTCCAGTGATATGGAGCATTTTTTCATGTATTTATTTGCCTCTTGTATTTCTTCCTCTGAGAAATGTGTATCCATCTCAGATGCCCATTTTTAAGTCTTTAAGTTTTGGGGTGTTAATATTTTTTTTAGTTCTTTATATGTTTAAGTAGAAGACCTTTGTCTGAGTGATTATTAGTTAAGATTTTTTTCCAAATTTGTCAGCTGTCTTTGCACTTCACTGGTGATTTCTTTTGATGTGCAAAAACTTCTCAATAAAAAGAGGTCTCAGATGTTGATCCCTTGAAGTATTTCCTGTCCAGTTTGATTTTTGTTCATGAGCTACTTGCACACCCCTATGTCTTCAAGATTAACACCTGCTTTCTCTTCTAGGAGATTTAGTGTTTCTGTTTTAACGCTTAGATCTTTAATCCATTTTGACTTTAGTTAAGTGCATGGCAATAGACCCAGGTCTTGCTTTAATTTTCAGCATGTGGAGAGCCAGTTTTTCAACACTATTTGTTAAAGAGGCTATCTTTCTTCTAGTGAACATGTTAGGCCCCTTTGTCAAAGATGGATGAGTGCTTGCAGTTGTATCTGCACCATCTAATCTGTTCCATTGATTCTTGGATCTATTTTTTGCCGGTACCATGCTAATTTTATTATAGTAGTTTTTTAGTATAATTTCAAGTCAGGGATTGTAGCGCCTCCTACCTTTCCTTTGTTGCTCAATATTGCCTTTCCTATTCTAGGTCTTTTGTGGTTGCAAATAAATTTTAGGAATGATTTTTCTAGATATGTGAGTTATGTTGGTGGTATTTTGATAGGGATTGCATTAAAGTGGTACAACAATTTTGGGAGTCTGGCCATTTCCACAATGTTGTTTCTTCCTACCCAGGAGCAAGGAATATCTTTTCTATTTTCTAAAATCCTCTTGGATCTCTTTTTTTGAGAGTATTGTAATTTTCATTGTATGGATCTTTTACTTCCTTTGTTAGATTAATTCCTAAGTATTTCATTCTTTGTGTGTGTAATTGTGTACATTTCTCTAATTTCTCTTGCAGTGTGCTTTTTATCTGTGCAGAGAAATGATATTGAATTTTGTGCGCTGACTTTGTAACCAGCTGTGCTATTGAATTTGCTTATTAATTATAGGAGCTTCTTGGTGGAGATTATTGAGTATTTCAAGTAAAGTATCATGTCATTGGTAAATAATCATAGTTTAACTCCTTTACCTATTCTTATTCATTTTATTTTTCTCTTTCTTGCCTAATGGTTCTAACTAATGTTTCCAGAACTATATTGAATAAGAGTAGCAATAGAGGACATCCTTGTCTTGTACCTGATTTTAGAGTCAAAGATTTCATTTATCCCCATTTAGAATTATGTTGGCTGTTGGATTGTCATAGATGGCTTTTATCACATTGAGGTAGAAACCATCTATTCTAATTTCTGTAATTCAACATGAATCAGTGTTGGACTTTGTCAAAGGCTTTGTCTGCATCAATTGAGTTGATCATGTAGGTTTTTATTTTGGCCCTATTGATATAGTATATTATGTTTCTAGATTTGCATCAGCTGAACCATGCTCACATCCCTGGGATGAATCCTACCTAGTCACGGTGTATCATCTTCTTGATGGTTTGCTCTTTCTATTTGCTAGGATTTTATTGATCATTTTTGCATCTATGTCAGTGGGGGAGATTGGCCTGTGCTTTTCTTTTTTGGTTGAATCTTTCTATGGTTTTGGTATCAGTATAATACTTGCCTCCAGGAACGATTTTGGAAGTATCTTTTTCTTTCCAATTTCACTGAAAAATTTGAGGAGTATTGAGATTATATCTTCTTTAACTTTCTTGCAGAATTCAGCTGTGATTCCACCAGAACCTGGGCCTTTCTTTGTTGATAACTTTTTTTTATTACATCTTTAATTTCATTGACTTATATTGAGTTATTCAGAGTTTTTATATATTCTTGATTCAGTTTCAGTAATTTGTACCTATTTAGGAATTCATCTATTCTTTTGTGTGTTTGGTTCCGTGAGAGTAAAGATTTTCAAAGTAGTTATTGATGATCTTCTGAATTTCCACAGAATCTGTAGCAATTTTGCCCTTTTCATTTCTTATTGCTTGAATTTGAGTTTTTTCTTTCCTCTTTTTAATGAGGTTAGCTAGAGTTTTATCAATTTTATTTACTCTTTCAAAGAACCAGCTTTTTGATTAATTAATTCTTATATTGTTTTCTTTGTGACAATTGCATTAATTTCTGCTCTAATCTTTATGCCTTCCTCCCATCTTTGGGCTTTGGGCTTGGTTTCCTCTTTTTTTTTTTTCTAGAAGTTTGAGGTGCAGCATTGGGGTATTTCTTTGTTCTTGCTCTGTTTTCCTAAAATATGAGTTCACTGCTATAAATTTCCTAGTAAGAACTGCTTTCATTGCGTCTCACTAATTCTGGTAAGTTGTGCTTGAATTTTTGTTGGATTGTCGATATAGTTTAATTTCTTGCTTAATTTCATCTGTAACCCATTGGTTTCTGAGGATGGTGTTATTTAATTTTCATAAGTTTAAGGGTTTTATTGTTTCTTGTGTCATTAATTTCCAGTTTCATTACACTGTGTTCAGACAATATGCAGGGGAAAATTTCTGTTTTCTTGAATATATTTAAGCATGACCTACAGACTAATATGTGATCTGTCTCTCAAAATGTCCCATTTGAAGCTGAAAAAAAATATGTGTTCAGATGTTGTGGGGTGAAACACTCTGTATGTGTCCACTAAATCCATTTGTTCAAAGGTTTGTTAAGTTCTGCTACTTCTTTGCTTATTTTTGTGCCTGCTTAACCTATCTTTTTGATATTAGGCTGTGTTAAGATCTCCTGTCAAGATTGTGATATTAGTTATTAGACTTTTTATGTCCTTTAAAATTTGTCTTATATAGTTGGGTGCTCCCATATTTGACACATCCACATTTATGACTTGTCTCCTCTCTCGAATTTTTCCCCTAACCAATGTTGTCTCATTTTGAAGTTAGTCTTCAAACAGAATAGCTACCCCTGCTTTTTTGTGAGGTCCTGGAACATATCACATTTTTTCCATCTTTTTACTTTCAGTCTATAAATTTCTATATGTGTTAAATGTGTTTCTTGTGTGCATACTGTTGGATTTTGTTTCTTAATCCATTCTACCAGTCTTTTTCTTTTAATTGGTGAATTGAGTCCATTTACATTGGTGATTATAATTGATATGTATTGACTTATGTTTGTCATATTATTTTCCTATTGCTGGTGCCCTACATTTACCCTGTTTTTAGTAGTTTACTGTGTTTAGTGGGCTCTTTCTATTGTCATTCTTGGAATTTTGGGTGTTTTGATGCCTTTCTAGAATATTGTTTATTATTCTGTGTAGGGTTGGTTTGGTCATCACGCATTTCTTTAGCTGTTCTTTGTCATGGAAGTTCTTCACTTCTCCATTAAACTGGAAAGAGAGCTATGCAAAACATGTCAGTCTGAGTTGGAATTTGTTTTCTTGGAAGATTTGAAGCACTTTGCTCCATTCTCTTCTTGACTTCATGGTTTGTGAGGAGGAATTTGGTGTTATTTTGATGGATTTTCCTTTAAATGTGTTCCGTTTTTTCTGTCTAACAACTTCTAGTATTTAGTTCTTGTGCTGGATTTCTGAATTTAGTACAAGATCTCACTATTTAGATCACACTTGTAGTGACCCTCCTGTTTTCAGCTTCCCAGATGGTGGGATTGGAGGCACACACCACCACACTGCAATTGCAGTCTTGGCACACCCTGTGGGGGGGGGTGGAACTGGCATGGCACACTGGGAATCAAACCCTGGTCCTTGAGTCTGCCTAAGTAGGTACTTTAATTCACTGAGCTATCTGGCCAGCCCTATGATGAATAGTATATTCTCATAACCTCATAAACATTTGTTGTTTTTTTCATTTTTTGCTGATATCCTTTTTCTTCTGGAGTAGGATATAATTTCAGTATTGTTTTGAGTTACATTTCTGTGATGGGCAAAGATGCTTGACATTTTTGTCTTGTAAACACTAGCTATTTTTGTTAGATCTTATCCCTAGTAAAACACATTTTATTAAAAGTGAAGGTGAAAAGAAGAGGTAGGAAATCTAGTTTACTTTTAATTCTATAATATTATTAGTAAATATGAATACTTACACCAGCATTACCTAGCAACTTCAGAAATATCCAGAGTTTCCTTTGGAATGTCGGACTTTCTCCTTCTTCTTATAGAAGAGCATTTCTTTTGATTTTCATTTTCTTTATTCATGGTGCATAGAACCCTCTGGGAGGAGAGGATTTTTAGTGGAGTAGAAAAGCATAGAACTAGAGAATGAGCCTTCACTGACTTGAAGTCTCTACTTTCCAAGACTTCAGGGAATTCATGCATGATTTCTAGGTTTCATTTCTCCTCGTGCAAGAAATGGGCACCACAAGGTGTCCTGCTTGCCTCCATGTGCAGATCTATCAGGATGGCTTTATATTACACTGTGAAAAGACAGCCTATCGTGTTGAGGCAGCTATCACTTTGATTTCGCTTGCTTCATCCTACAGATACTGTTGTGGCACCCCATTCCTTATAAGCATAGACCAATCAGATCTAATAGCCAAAGCTATCTTCCTTTATTTTTTATTTTTATTTTATTTTTTTTCAAAGCTATCTTCCTATGGCTGCTTTGTCGTCATGCAAATCCCTCATTTGTGAACAGCTTTTTTACGCAAATCTAATCTGTGTCTATAGCCCTTTGCCTTTTCTCTTGAGTCTTGTCACTGCCAGAAGCAATGTGAAATGCTGCTGTGACTCACGCTTTCACAGAATTGGCCATTTCTGTGACCACAGAAGCTGGCGTTGGAGGTTTCTGTGACTTTCAAAGATTCTTGATGGGATTATAATCCTACCGATTTATTCTTTAATTTTTAATTTTTATTTTTTAGAGAGAGTACAAAATAGTATTAAAATAGCAAAAATACATAAGTGATAAAGAATTTCACTTGACAAAGTAATATGAATTTCACAGTATTTGTTGTAATACATGGTGTTGCCTTCCAACCATGTTCTTTACTATCTGCCTATGTCTCTGTTCTGCATCTTGCCAGCCATGAGCTAGCCATGTGACCCTGCCAATTGCATTTTCATAATTTTATTACCTTCCCCAAACATCGATCACTGTTTTAAGTATTTATTAGAGTCTCTCATCATTACTAAAATAATTTGGTTTTATTTTATTTTAACAGAAAGATCTGTGGAAAGAGGATAAGAAGTCTGCTGTTCTCAGGTTGGCTTGAACATTGTGAAAATCTTTTAATCTTGGTCAGCAGCAAGCAGAAAGTGCCACTGATCTTAAAGAGAAGAAAGAGAAAGGCCAAAGCAGCTTCTGTTATTGATATTTGAGTGGACTGAAAATGTTAAACCTGATTTCAGGCAGATAGACATAAGGAAGCAGAGTATTCTTCACCCAGAAGGTTGTGTGGACAGAGCAGGGAGCACGGGAAGTCAGCGACTGGGCTCAGGAGTGTTGTCACTCTGGCTGCATTGAGAAAGAGCTGGGCTATTGGAGAGTGGAGTCTGCAAAGGCCACAGGACCCAGCTCAAGTGGCTGTGCTGGCCAAAGCTCAAGGGGGAGGAATATGGGGAAGTGAGGACAAAACACAATCGGAATTTGGTTCATCAAGCATAAGGTCCCATAGGAGGCAACTCCACAAAAACCTTAGCACCAAACCCAGGAGATGGTCTGCTCTTTGCACTACCCCTGCATAATAAGTGAACTGCTACACATATCTCTTCATTAGCAGATGAAGAGATTGAGGCTGAGAGAGGTTAAATGTTCAAGGACATTCTATTTGAAGAAAGTAGGTGTTAAAACCTGGACTTTAATATTGTGCCTTAAGTTTCTGCTTGGTAGGATCCTGTTGTACCCAGGAACTTTCTGGCCTCTGCTGGCCACTAGGTAGTATTTGTTTGATGTTTTATGTGGGAGTCAGTCTCTGGTTTTCATTTCCAGATTCTGAAATAGAAAGAGGTTAAGATGCATCTGTAAAGTTCAGAATCATTAATATTTATAGAGATATTATGTGGCATCTACTTTAGCCATCCTTACTCAGAACTGTATTATTGTTTTCATTCACTTTAGGTGATGCTGCAGCTTGTCTAAAGAATGCTATGCAGCTAGAAATTTTCGAAGTTTTCTATATCGGTTTTGATAAGGTAGATTTAAATCACTGATGGTGATACCATCATGGGAGGCTAAGGGACTTTAGGAGCTCAAAAGAAATGTTAGCCTTTACAAATAACATTAGAGTAGATGAGACCTCTATGTAGAACTGTAAACAGGCTTAAAAACTCTTCTTCATTGGTCTGATGTACTGAGGATTGAAGTGTTGCATATCAGGGCCAGTAACAGCAAAGCTGTGGAACAACTGGCTGTTTGGTGAATTGCATTTTCACCTATAGGAAAGTGCATTTTTACTTTTGGGCATAGTACTGGGAGCTAGATGATCTAAGCTAAAGAACTTACTTCAAGTGGCACTCACTTGTACACAAGTCTCTTGTCTAGAACCTGGGTTTTAAACTTTAAGATGAACCTAACACCATTTTCCATACACAAGTCTTGGGCAAATTCATTTAACCCATAGATATCTGATCTGGGCTCTGACATAGCAGGTACTTATTAAACATCATGAGAGTGTGGATTTCATTCTTTCCTTTAAGTTCTGACTATTACTGAGTTTTTTGCTTTGCTCAAGAGTCTACCATAGTGATACTGCCTCTCTTTTCATTCTTAAGTTTCCCTCCAATCATTTGTGCTGCGGGAAGATTTTCTCATCCTCTGACTTTCTATGCTTCCTCTCTTCATCTGCAATGCCTTTTTACTACACTGCTAGCTTCTCAAACTTCTGCATCCAAAATCCTGGCTGAAGCCAAAGTCAGATATTAAAAACATACAGAAACAAGGGTAAGTATACCATTGAGATTAGAGGCCACTCATACCTTCTGGGACTTCAAACATGTCATTATAAATATCATCCTAAAATATATAAATATAGATTTGATGAAAAATTAAACTTAGAACTTACTTGACAGGTTTTTAACCTTATATAAAACAAACATATAAAACATGATCCATTTATTACAAAGACACTAAACTTTGCAGCAAGTAAAAAGTAAGTCAAATTCTAGAATACAGCAAGTTTCTTGAAAAATGAAATTATGCACTGAAACCTCTGGACTTTGACACATGCAGTCAGGGTCTTATGCTGAACATAACATTTCCTACTATTTCTTATCTACTACCATATTCTCTGTCTTCCTTTGGTTTTTCAGAAATTGAAGAAGTTTCCTGCTGCCACACTGACTGGAAATGTCTGAAATGAGCTGCAGTTGATAACCATAGATAAGATGTCTGTGGTCACCAGAACACAGTCCTGGGAGTTATCCTGAAGTCCCCTACTTTCTGGAGGTGTTGTTTAACCTTCAATGTAGGTCCAATTTCTTTGAAAGGAGAATGTATAGCTCTAAATTATGTGTCCGATCAGGGGACTGATGGGGAAATAATCCCAGAAGTAACACCTGCAGAGGCAGAAAGACAATAACGCCTAGAAGTTGGACCCTTGAGCCATTCAATGGATGCCTGGAACAATCCACATGGAGTTCTGGATATCTTCATGATGGTCTCAGTGGAAGACAAGTATAGGGATTTTTGTCCAATGACATGGGCTGGGCAAAGGTTGTCTTATAAGAAGGAATAAAACTTGAGTTGGGGAAACTTTTTAGCCAAGGCATGATCTGTGGCCAGAGTTCCTGGTGGCAAATGAAGTGAGTGGCTGCATCCTGAGGGGATACCAGAGTAGTCCTTTACACCATACTCTCCTGCACAGTGGGTCATTAGGCCAGGGAGAGTTTACTGACCATTCTATCCCAAATTAAAATCTCTTAATCTTCTGTCATTTCTTCCCTGTCTCACTTTCACTTGTAGTATTTATCAGGAGTGGAAACACTTTACGTCTGCTCCTGTCTGTTATCTTCCCAGGACTGCTCTATGACTCCATCCAAATTACTTGTAGACAGACATTTACTTTGCTTATAACTCTTTGCTTAGTTCTTAAAACAGTGCTTAACACAGTATCAAAGTTTAACAAATATTTGTTCATTTTGTGAAATAAATATAATATAAGTAATGTTTACTTTATGGGAAACATCCCAAGCTAAGCACTTACAGAAACTAATACAATCTTCATAACAGGAGTCCCTGCTGTTATGAAGAAGCTGAAGCACAGAAAGTTACTTATCTTGCCAAAGCAATGCAGCTCAGAATCTGTATCAAGAACAGAACAGAAGGTTTATTCATTTTTATTTTTATTTTTTATTTTTTGGCTGGCTCAGGCTTCCTTAAGGGCTGGCCTGGAGAGGTATGTGGAGCGAGGAATCCAACTCTGGTCCTTTGCGCCTGACTGGATTTGCCCAAACAGGCACTTTAAACAACTGAGTTAACTGGAAAACAGTTTGTAAATACTTTTTAACAGTGTGCAATCTATTATTAATTTCATGTTATGTATTCATTTCAGAAATATTTCTCTAAAATTCACTCTGTCTACATTTTATATCCTTCACGTTTCAATATTTGTCTACGATTTTTAGTTTGCTATATAATGATTGTTGATTTTCAATAAAGTTAATAATGAGTTTAAAAAAAGAACAGAACAGAAAGCTAGACTCATCTTCCAAGTTACTCCCCCTCACTCCCACTCCCGCTCTCTCAGACCCGCCCTAGCCCCACCTTTCTTTTTCTGCTCTGTTGTCACCTTGAATGTGTGTGTATCATGCTGTATAACTGCACTCCTCATGTGTCTTGTTTGAACCTTTGCTACCTTAGATATGCAGTCCAAGAGGTGAGAGCTCAGGAGAGTTCAAACTCCTACCCTTCTTTGCTGTTTCATAATAGTCATACTTTAGGAGCTGATCAGTTCAGATAACCTGTTGTTATTGCTTTTCTTTGTTATGAAGCCTTTAAAAGACGTGGAGGCTATTTGGGCTTATAGTGCTTTTGCCCAAGCATCGTTATCCCATTCAGTCAATGTTTTTTAAAAGATATGGGTAACACGAGACTGACCACCTACATTTTGTCAATGAGTAAACAAAGGCTCAAAAAGGTTATAAGAAATGATTAGGAAACAGTGTTTCCAAGTTATCTACAATGTCTCCTCTGATTTTCTCTTTCTATTTCCTTTTTTGGGAGATGGATGGTAGGAATTAAATATAAAGAGTATAAGTTTTAAATTCTTTAAATCGAGATGTTTTAAATGCTTCAAATTTTAGGGAACATCACTTCGCACATTGGTGAGTAGTTCCTGCTTGATTTTTTCTATTGAACAAATGAGGACTCTGGCATAAGGAGGTCATCGAGAGGTGTCAACAAAGCTGGGGTTCTGATCACAAAGCTCACGTGACCTTCAGCACTCCACTTGCTTTGGTCTGCTTAACCCTCCATTATTCTTTCTGTGAGTAATATAAATGTTTCAAGTTTAAAATGGTAAATGCAATAATAAATAAAACTGAAAAACCACACTTTACAGGAACTCATGAACTCAGCATGTATTCCTCTCTTGATCCCAGAGATATCCAAGGAGATACTTGTGACAGAAATTATCTATTATAAAGAACCCCTTGTATCCCCTTATCCTTCACAAGCATAAAGGAGGTCTGGAACATATTTTCTTGTCTTGAATTTAATTTCATTTTGAATCAGGACTGTATCTTCCTGGAGCCCAGCTCCAGAGCACAACTTCCAATCTGGAGAAGAGTAAGCGGGAAGAACCTGTTCTATGCGCCCCATGTGCTGCTCTTTGTCCTGGCTACCCAACTGTTGGGGTGGTGATTCTCATCACAAGGGGAGAGGGGACTGGACACCGAAGTTGGCTGCCATTAGGCTGCTGAAAACTAGAAGTACACATTTATTTGTTTGGAGAAATAATTAAGAAAAGGTATGTTGACATTCTCTCTGTGTGGTGGATAAAGCCAGTTTCAGCCATAGAGTAGAGAATGTTTCCTGCCGTTGTGCAATCAACGCGATAGGAGTTAGCATAGTTGCAAAACCATGAGGTATGTGCAGCTCTCCGGCCCTTTGAGATGGAGCAGAGATTCGAGACTCTTCCTTAACAATAACAAAATGTGGCAAGTTAATGATGACTGGAAATAAATTCTGAAGTCGCATAGCAATGGCCATGAAGCTTCTCTCTACATCTTTCCTGGAAAATACATCATTGGATGGTTACTCTTCAGCTACTGCTTGAGAAGCTGACCTGGAGCGACCACACTGAGAGAGGACAGTTGTCCAAGGACCATGCTGGATGCTACCTAGAGAAAAGAGAGAATTTCCCAGATGATGTTGGCCTAAATTGAATACTAAGTTACCAAGCAGGTAATTATTGATCATTTGTATATTATATCTGCAGCCATTTATTGCATAACAACAGATAAATTCATTCCACTCATGACAACTGGAATGTAAATTATATTTCTCAATATTTAACAGGAGCAAATGTAGCATCTTACATTTCAACTGAAATAACAATAATACAATGTGCTGAATGTAGGTGTCTCTCCATAAATACTTGTTGGATAATGAATGAATGAATGAATAAGTAATTTTGGGAAAATATCCCTAAAAGAATAAACTTGACATTTGTAACTGATTACTTCACTAATTGGTACCAAGCATTGAATGATGCTGCTAGAGAATGGGAAAGCCCAAGTGAAAGGAAAGAATCATTTTCTTTTCTTCTATAATCACTTGGGAGTGTTGTGATAGCTTTGAGCATGTTCGTGTAAGAATTCATAGTTTTTATGCAATGGAGTACTACTGCAAGAAGGGAGGACAATCTTGAGACTTTTATGGGTAAATCAGTGCAGCCTGAGACCATACTCAGGTAGGTGCTTATACTACTTTGTTATCTCCGTTTGCCTCTGAGGCCATACTCATAAGTGAAATAAATCAGATGCATATGGGTAAGTCTCACATTGTCTCCCTGGTGTGGGAATTTGAAAGAGCAAATAAGGTCTGGAATGTGCAACAGATACTATGAAATGGGAAGCAATTGTTTAAAAGGAAAAAGGAACTAAGATAAAAGAAAGGGGAAAGCAAAAAAAGAGGAAAGGGAGAAAAATGCAACTGAGTTGGTCTTGGTGTCTCTCAGTTCACTGAAAAGGAAAGTTCATGCTAAAGTTGGTTGGAGAATGTTTTAATTCTCACATCTTGTACTCTAAGAAGCCATTTTTAAGATGACAGTATGTGGTGTATTAACTATTGTGATTCTTCTATTATTTTGTTATGACATTCAGTCTTGCCTTTTTCAATAAAATAAAATCAAAACCAAAAGAAGGATTGATAAACCACGAGAGCCAGGATAATGCACAATCTTCAAAATCTATCCCAGGAAAAAGAGTTGAAAGGCAATTATTGAGCCTCTAGAACAAATGGGAAGCAGAAAGGAACTGTTTTAGATTTTTTATTTTGTTTTGTTTTAGATTCTTGAAGGAGATGAAAAACTTCTTTACTGTTGTCTAGAACTTGAATTGGAACAAAGAATCCAAGCTGAGAGTGGAGATGTACACCAGAAAACCCAGAACCCTGGGAGGATGAGGCAGGAGGTTGTAACCTCAAGCTCAGCCCAAGGAACTTGGCAATTTAGTGAAACCATGTCCCAAAATTAAAAAAAAAAGAAAAGAAAACAAAGCTAAAGGACTAGGAATGTTGCTCAATAGCAAAGTGCCCGTGGGCTCTATCCCCAATACAGAAACGAAAAGCAGTTGCTCAACTTTCTCTGTAAAGGAGCAGATAGTAAAGGTCCTAGGCTTTGGAAGTCCTGTGGTTTCCAGAAAGCTACTTAGCTTTGCCTTGTAGCACACAAGAGACCATGGTCAACATGTAAGCACATGAATATGACAGCGTTTCAGTGAAACTTTATTCCTAAATAAAGGCTACAGGATAATATTGATTCCTATATTATAATTAGCATAGAGGGATTTTTTTCTTTTCTTTTTTATGATTTACAGTTTCATTTTATTTTTTTTATAGTAAACATTATCTTCTTAATGGGAAAAAAGGTAAAATAAACTTTATACCAAGCTAATACAAGAGAATAATAGTGATACAATGCACACTGTTATCTTTAAGTAGTTACTCAGAGCACAATACACAGGCACAGAAACAATTCTCCATTTGATTTTAGCACAAACTTTCTTTCCTATGAAGCAGGAGACACTAACAGCACAGCTGGCTTGCATTTTTCTCCTTTTCCCTTGCTTTCTTTCCCTTTCCTCCATCATAGCTCCTTTTTCTTTAAAAGATTTCTTCCCTTTTCAAACTATCTAACGTACATGTTAGACCTTCTTTATCCTTTTAATTTCTCACACCAAGCATACAATATGATCCTGCACACAAGAGTCTGAGTTACTACACTTATGAGTATTTTTCTTTTACAGAAGTCCAAGGTTCCTAGTAAATCATGCTGTCAGACTTAAGAATTGTCTGGGAGACTAAAGTACCTTAGATTTATTTAAAATAGGCAGGAAGAACAAGACTGGGACAAAATAGTTTCATTAGATATATCTTGCAATATAAGCTTTTTTTCAAAATGTATAAATAACTCTCAGAACAATAATAATAAGATATCCTTGCAAATGGGAAAAAGTCTTAAATGGACACTTTACAAGTAAAAATAAAACAGGGTCTAAGTATAGTATTTCAAAAGATAACTTCACAATTTGTCTTCAGAGAAATGCAAATTGAAGCAATATTAAATTACCAACATAGTGATTTAAATGACAGAAATTAAAAAAACAATTGCATATCAAGCGTCAGTGAGAAAGTGGGTGACCATTGCTGAGGACAAGGTAAAGCACTACAACCATCGCAGCAGTGCTGCGATCCCGATGAATGTAAACCCTCGCTTATCATTCGCCAGCCATTCTGCTCTGAGGCATCTGCCCATGAGAAGTGAAGATACGCATCCACAGAAGACCTGGGTGCAAAGGCTCACATAGGTTTTACTTGGAACAGCCCCTCATTGGAAGAGTTCAAATGACTGCTGACAGATGGACAAACACACGGCAGCATGTCCATTCAGTTGAATCCTGTTGCTCAGTAACAAGGTGAATAAACCATTGATATGACATCATGAAAGAATCTCAGAATGCAATGAGGAAAAGAGGTCAGACACAAAGCAGATGTCATAGTCCATGTACATGAAACCCTAGAAAAGGCAAAACTTCCCTTCTGTGACATGCGAGGCTCGTGCAGAACACAATAACTATTGTTTGGAGGAAGAGGCTAGTGTGAATTGACTTCAGGCAGGTACCTATGCCACTGAGCTATCTCCCAGGCCATTAGTATGGATCGCTTTCAAAAAGCCATGAAGAAATTTCAAGTTTTATATTGTGACTGTGGTAATACTTACAAGACTGTCTGCCAAAAATCATCCGAATATGCCAGCTACTTAAGATGGGGAATTTTGTTGTATACAACTTTTTTAATTATTATTTTTTGAATTTAAGATTTTTTAGATTGCATTTTATAAATAAATTATTTACACATTTAAATAAATAGAACAATAAAAATGTGTAAAATAAAAATGAAGACAGCATTTACAGATCAGTTATACAACAGTTCACTCTGTGCCAAAATAAAGAAACTTATATTCAAATAATTAAAGCTCTCAAAGTAAAAAGGGATAGGCAATAAATATTTAAAGATTTGAAATTTCTGAATTTAGTTGAAATTATAGCACATTTCCAAAAAAAGGAACCGTTTGCACAGGAAATTTGAATAAAATCATGCCAAGATACACAAATGCTTTAATGATTATATACAACTTCCGATGTAATAAAGTTCTCAACACAGACTAATTGACCATCACAATACTGATAAGAATGTGTAGAACTTCTTGTGTGCTTCTCTTACACTAGTACTGCAAATTTCTGTGTGTATATGTTTAATTATATAGTTATCTCCTGAAGTAGTGGAATTGCCTGCATATTAAAGAATGAGAAGTCCAAGCACTGGAGAGATTTCATAGTATTTCAAGGTCATGCGTTAGTTGTTTGCAGAGTTGT
>PVKN010013160.1:0-20150 GCA_004027915.1 Capromys pilorides | reverse complement strand
AGTTTACTCCATCCTATTATTTGTGTCAACAAAGTTACTTGCTTCATTTAGAACCTCAACTAATAAAATGTATTTTGGCCTAGTTCTATTTCATAAGATTATTTTATTGATTTTGCAGTTATATTTTCTGTGAAAACAAAGAGCTGTAGCTGTTCACAGAGTCTAGTTCAGTAACAGAAAATCTTTTAGAGCTTCAATGATACAAACAGCTTGCTGTGGCCTACATACCAGAGGTTCCCCACCACTGGCCTAGGTGCAAAGAAGAATCATTAGATGGCTCATTCCCAGGTTTTACCCACATGGACATTCCCCACTAAAGGGCCAGTCACTGCAAGCTCAGCAGAAGTATTGAGCTTACACCAAGGTATGGAGTGATGCTTTCACGCAGTGCTGCTGAACTTCAGCCTTCAGAACCAACTAAGAACCATCACATCTCCAACACAGATGCTAATTCAGTGGTCTGCAGAAGGTCTGCATTCCCAGGGAGCTCTTAAGAAGATGTCTCAAGCTGATGAAACACACATTGGACGTCACAGTTTTCAAAGATATTTCCCACACTCAAGCGTTGCTAGAGGAGTACCTTTTTAAAGTGCCTTCCTGCTAAACAATATGAACATCCATAGAATCATTAGTGTGGGCCGTGGAGTAAAAACCGAGACTATAGAAGGCTACACAAAGAATCAAACAGAAGGATCCTCTAAAATTCTTCTAGACATGGAGACTGTTATGCTCAAAGGCATAATAGAACCTTCAATAGTTCTCTGGTACCCTGCAATCCAAACTTCTTGGGGGCATCTTTCAGGAGCAATCCACATTCTGAAGCCCCCTGTAAGCCAATGGGCTAAGTGTGATCACTAAAATTGCTCTTCACCAATAGATCCAGCACTCCTTCCAGTGGCCCAAACAAGTACCAAGTATTGCTGCTTTTGTTCAAATCCCATCTTCCTACCATCCAGGAACCACTGTTTCTGCTTGAAGGCACTTCTTCAAAATGTGAAAATCAGGACCATGCCCCCTAGCTCTAGACACCAAATCAGAAAACAACTGAGTTTGTTGCTTCCTGATGCCAGCATACCTAGACATGCTCTGGGTTCTTGCACACAAGCCGAAGGAAGGGCGAACCACCCAGAGTATCCCACATGTAGCTCTACAGTGATCAAAGTACCAGGAGAAATCACAATAGCAACAAAAATGTTGAATCCTAGTCCACAAAGTAAAAGGAAAGACTTGATCAGTATATGCACCTGTAGACATGCACATTCGGCCAGAGGGTGACAGCGAAGGAACAATTTCCAAGGTAAATATGAGAAAGAAGTAAATGAAGCCTGGAAGACAGGTATTTTAAAAAGAGACACAACATAGAACAATAACCCTCTAAAATAAAGATAAATCCACATAAAAGTGCCACTCTCTATCCAGAAAAGAGCAATTTCCTGTGGTTCAAAGCTTCACTTGAGGTAAGAAGCCTTAGCAAAGCAGACTGGCTGAGCAGCCTCAGCAAAGGAAAAAATCCCACTATTATACATAGTAACAGGCCAGACAAAGCCCTTTCTTCAACCTTCCAACTGCACTTGCATCAAGCTAATCCTTGAAAAAACCCCATTCTACTCTCACCACAGAGTCCCCACTAGGACAGTGCATTCTGGTCACTGTTCTAAGTCAGCTCTGCTCACAGAAACCTCCCTACCCCAGGAGTCAGCATCTAAGGTGGCACATGCCACCTCCCCTCCCCCCACCCAAGGGAAAAGTTTCAATCTTTTCTTGAGGGTGGAGGATTCCAAACCTATTTGAAACAAAGCCAGTTAAAGAAACCATCTACAAAGCATAGCAAGGCTAGGACTCTGAAAATACAGTGTGGGTAATGTATGATTTGGGGAGGCTTATGCAGTTGTTAATTCCCTGTAAATATCCCTTGTTGAATCAGTAGAACTTGCTGAGGGGTTTGAGGAGGCTCAATCTAGGTTTATGAGCCTCTCAGGTTAGCAACACGTATAGGGAGCCATGGCTGCAAAAATAGGAGAAAATAAGGCAAAAATTGGACCTGTCTTCCAAAAGTGAAGTCCTAATTCAGTTTTCTGCATTCTGTTGATTACTTGTAATCTACTTCAAAATTACCCAAAGGAGTAGGAGAGGTCTACTATAGCCTCTTCTTGCCTTGAAAAAGGCAAAATATAGCATTAAAATTAATCAAAGAAATGTGAATCAGTTGGTTTTTATAAGTCTGATGCTCATAACATTATATGAATTATCTCCGAACAAACTGATTAGAAAGGAGCCATAATCATATCCACCTTGTAAGTGGAACAGTTCAGAGAGGTTATATAACTGAACTAAGGTCACAGGGTTATGAACTTGACTGGTGTGCTGAGGTGTCCATGTTTCTAACCACTAGACGGCACTGGCTCACAGGGGAGGAGTGAAAGTCTCAAGCAACAGTGACAACTATCTGGGCACAATAATATTTAGTGCAGTGGCAACTGCAAAGTAAGTTCTATCCTAACCAGAGGATATGTGTATACTACCCAGGCATGGTACAGATAGTAGACAGAAAAAAAATGAGCTAGAAAGTAAAATAAAGCCAAAAACCAGCACGGGGCCACTGGCACATGCAGATCTTGCTTAGAGCCACTGCTATTTCATGACTGTATTTTTGTCCTAAAGCCTGGTGAGTTTTGTTTTAAACGTAAGTTATCATTATGTTTGAGAATTTAGCAACACTCTTTGGGCAAAAGCAAAACAAAATAAAACACCCCTGTACTAAAACAGTTACAACACCTGCAGATATTCTAGGAAATGAATGTGGTTGGAAATTTCGGCCTTATAATAAAGCCAAAGGGGCTATGTATGACAAATAAGATTTTCTAGAAGATAAAAGAATTATTAGGTCATGAAATAAAGAGATGAAATGTAGAGTGTTGCAAAGACAAAGTTGTTTTTAAGACAACCAAGGAAATGCCATCTAAAGGAAAGGACAAACTAGTAGTCATCTAACCCTGACTTGGCCTCTGCCCGTTCTCTACACTAGTATCTCTGCAATGATCACCACCCTTCTTCTTACTGACGACTTACTGAAGTACTCAAAGCACAAGTCCAGGAGACAATGCAGCTCAGTGAGAAGGAATCAAGATGGAAGAGGTAAGATTATAAAAAAAGAAGTGACTCCAAACACACCAGTGCCAAGCACTTTGATGGAGCACCCAAGTCCAGCCTCCAGGAGGATCTTCAGAATAACTGTCACACCCAGTGGGACCTTTGTAATCACACTGTACCATCTGGGGTGCTAGGCAAGTACCCCAGATCAATACTGATTGTGGGTGTTTACACATCTGTGACACCCATTCTCCTTCACAGAGTGATGGTTGTTTCCCAAACTGTCTTGTATAGGAATTTTCAGGGTAATTACATTTGTGGGAACAAGATTTATGTCTATTTAAAAGCTGTAGTCACAGAGGCAAATACAGCAATTATTTCATGCAACAACAAAAACTGCATCCTTCAAAGTCTGGAGAGGAAGAGCCTGGTACTTCTGTGTTCTGATCTCTTAGTAAAGCATGAAGGCTTTTTGCAGAACCAATGAAATCAGCCAATATCAATGCTTTTCTAACAGCAGCAAAACATAACCTAATTCAGAGCACTCCTAAAAGGCCCATATAGCTGATGCATTTTTAATGATGTTGTAAAAAGACAATTTTAACACAGGTAGTGCCCTTGCCAAGCCATTGTAGAAAGGAAATAGTGTCCAACAGGAGAAATGGTGACTGATAATGCTATCTCAGTCACTCACTTCGGAATCTGAACATTTACACATCAGATGACAGCATCCCTCTTGTCTCTCCTGTCTCATAACTCCACCAAGTCATCTGACAACACTTACCAAAAACAATCCTCACTCATTATGTGAGTAGATTCTTTTTGATTCTTTAAGCAAGTAAATGTCTGCTAACCTTGTACAAACTCAATTCTGCTTTGGGGCCAGCAGCCTTAATCACATGGTTTATTAAAAGATTTTAGTAGCATGCAAGGTACAAGAATGCTTATAAAAATCAAATTCTGAGTTATGCATGAATAGCCTTCAGAAAGTGCTATATTAAGCTTACTAGCAATATTCTTGTCATAATAAGAAAAAATGGATTTGTTGAAAGTGAGGGCTAATATCACAGTTTTTCTCTGACATTTAAGTTACTTGGTAACTGCAACACTGTTTGACATATGATCACATTGTTAAAGATGTAAGCTCAACTTAAAACCTCAAGCACACATTTAAGTCAAAATAACACTTGAATAATAAAAAGTCTAAGTTCTGATGAGGTCATTTCTAGATAAAGTAAGAAAAATATGCATATTCACTGATGCATATTCATCATTCAGTTGAATGTCTTAGGTTTACCTCACTTAGGTAATATTACTTTTCAGGTAGAAGGAAGTTACAGTACCTTCTTGGCCTTATAAATAATGTTAAGTTTTCATGTTAAATTTCCAGAAGAGGTGGCTAAAATAGTTATGCTTGCTGCTTTTCTATCCAGAAAAAAAAAAAAAAAAAAACTATTTCTGATCAACATCAGATGGGAATAACGAACTGGCTCTATAATCATCTCTAGATTTGGGTAACAAGAAGTACACAAATGAGAACATTTCTAACATAAGACAACAGACCACTTGTGCTTTCAATGGGGGATCCTAAGGGCATGGAAAGAGGGTCTTGCTTAGCAGAGAACATTGCTGAGGTGGATTTACAACTGAAGGATTCATTCACTATCCACTTGAGGATGTCCCTCCCATGATGAAGGCCTTTGGGCTTCGACCTGTGCGACTTCGTCCAGTCTTCAATCCTGGCTCTCAAACACTGTGAAAAGCTTTGGGCTGTGCCATTTCTAATTTGTTCCTAGCAGTACATAGATCTCCACTTGAGAAACACTACCCCAGCAGGGAAGGGCTGCAAAAGAGAACTTCACTACCCACTCCCTAATAGTCTTCAAATAGGTGCTCTGTAGCATGCACTTATTTACCCTCTTCCCTCTTTTCTAGCACTTGAATGATGCCTTTCTTTACGTAGAGCATATTAAGCCAAAGGGCCTCTAAAACTATATCAAAAGAACAGAAGTGGAACCTATGTTCCACTGATTGCTTTAAGAATTTAGGTTCCACAGATCTCAGTAGCTGCTCTAAGACATTTCAAATCCACTGAATACCTTTCTGATGAAACAAGCAGAAATAGCCTACCTTCAGAAACCACACTGAATATCCTAAAAGAAAGAAAAAAAAGTCCATATTTCACTGCACATGAAGGACTCAGGCAGCTGCTGCAAAAGCTTTTATCTGAAGGCTTGCCTTGTCTCTACCCAGAGCCTAAGATTTAAGTGCAAGACAAGAAAGTCATTGTGGAAACAATAAGATTGATTTCGGAATTGATCTCCCAGGAGGATTAAGTAAGGATTCAAAATCTTCCAAACCAGGTCCAAATCAGCTGTAAACTAGAAAGACTTTGAGGCCTTGGGCTTTGGTTTTTCAATACTACTATCTTTGAAATTCTGCCTGTGGCTTTCTGTCTAAACCAGAATTCCCAGCTTAAATGACACAGATTTATAGAGCAAGGGTTTCCAAGTAAATTGTAAGAAATCCCAATCCTTCTCTTCGGCTCCTGCTGTGGAATTCTTGCGTGTTTCGCTGAGTAGGGGAGTGCCTTTGACCCTCACCTTCCACATCTCTGGATGAGTCTCCGGTTCCTGGGGGAGGCGCTACTTTCCTGGCCTCTGGCCAAAGGAAGGGTGCCCAGGCACCCGAGGGGAATCCCGGACTCCCCTGCCACACCGGCAGTACGCCCAGTGGCAAGCAAGACTGGAAAGATCAGCGGCGCCCCACCAACCCGCCTCTGCACGACCCTGTCCGCCGCTTGCCGGCCTCACCTTCGTGGTGGAAGCTGCGCACCGTGTTGGCGCGGCTGGCCGCCCTCTCCAGCCGCTGGTCCGGGGCGGGCGCGCCAGGCTGGCCTGAGTGTCGGCGGTACAGGTCCAGCATGTAGGGGGGCACCACGGCGTCCCTGCTAGGGGTGGGTCTCTGCTTCAGGCCGAACATGCTGAGCAGCCGCAACTCGAACTCGCTCAGAATGTCGTCCGAGGGCTGGGACGAGGCGCGGCCCGACGCCGCCGCGAACTTCCTGCGGCCCAGTTCGGGAATCAGACCGGCCGCGCCGCCCAGGAGGACCTGGGGAAGCAGCAACGCTAGAAGACAGCGGGTCCCGGCCACCATGGTCGACCTGCGGACAGGGCCGACGTGAGTCACCCGAGTTCCCCGCCCAGTCCTCCCTCCCGTCCCCCTCCCCTCCGGCCCCGAGCCCTGCGTCGCCGCCTCCAGGATGCCCTCCGGGGCGCGCACAATTTAAAGGGTCGCTAGTCCTTGAGAGCTGTCTCCCTCTAATCCGATCCCATTCCCTACTCATCTGACTTCTGATGTGGGGTTCTGCTCTCCTCCAAATCAAGTCAGTGACTGCCACCTTTTTATCTACGACACCAGCTCTGACAGCCGGTGCTGGAAATCTGGGAAAATCACTTTTGTCTGGCACCCTGGTCCCCTATAAACACGCGCACGGCCCAGTGATTACTTGCATATAAACACGCATCAATAGTGCATACGACTTCCTGAGAGGCGCTGTATAGAACTTACACGCACACGCGCGCGCACACACACATACACACACACACACACAAATTCACAGTTACACTTACATACCCACGCGCGCATCTCTAACTCCCAGACCTGTAAACTTAAGCCCACAACTTCTGAAGGCGCCTGCAACTTATTGCCCACGCCCTCAACCTTCAGGGTGAACGACGGGCCACTCCATCACCCTCGAGCCATCTAGAAACACAAGAAGCTTCCTGGAATTATGTCAATAGCACTATCTACTAAAGCACATGTCAGCTGTTTAAAAAAACACTGGCACCGCAGCACTGCCCCTTCGCAGTTCTTCGCACTCTATCTCCTAGCTCTTCCCTCCCCAGTGAAGATCATGGGTCTTCCGAAGAGACCTGAAGAATGAATAGGAGGTCGCCAAGGCCAGGAGTGCAGGTTGGCGACTAAAGGCTGAACTCCAGGGGCCACCCTGTCAAAGGGATTTCTTTATGTTTTAATCACCTAAACTTTAAGTCTTAACAATATGCCGAAAAGGGGAGTGAGGGTCCGGGCGGTGGTGCGGGACGCCCCGCAGCGCTGGGCTGCACGTGGACCCCGGTCTGTTTCTGTCCAGCCCTCCCTGCCCCGGGAGGCGCTGAGCCGGAAGCCGCGTCCCCTCACCCATGCCCGGCCGGGCCAGCTCATTTACCTTTAGGATCCCGCAGTCCGTCTAGGAAGCACGCGGAGACGCATCCATTGAAAGAGCCTCCACATGGAAAAAGCTATGTCCGAAGAGCCCGGTGTAGGGACCTGGGTGTCTGTCCCCCTTTCTGGCTGCACAGCCGCCTCCTTGCTCTGGGAACGTCGTTCCTTGTGGGTCCAGCGGCGGGATCCGGCCGACGCGGCTGGGTCTCCGGCCGCCAAGAGGCACGGGCGCTGGCGGGAGCACGAGTCACTCTCCCTGCAAGTTCAAGAAGTCTCCAGCCAAGTGCTGACACACAGCCGCGAGCAGGGGGAGGAGTGCGGGGCCGGGCAGGGACAGGAGGGGAGAGGGGATACTGGTGCTGTCGGTGTCCTCGGGCACCGACGCTCTCGGGACGCACGGCCGGCTCCGAGGCTCGGGGCGCGGGGCGCGGGACGCGGGGCTCGGCGCTATCCCCGCCGAGGCGCCGGGTTCGGGCGGGCCATCCAGGGCAACGCCGGGTCCGCGGAAAGGCGCAGCAACGATCTGGGTGCCGGGCGGGCGGCGCCCCCGCATCACTCCGCCTTCCTCCAGCGCTGCCCCATGCGCGCTCTCCGGGGGCACCCGCCGCGGCTCGGGCGTCCCGCCGTCCTCGGGTGCATTCTCCCGCGGCTCCGGCCGAGTCCCGGGTGGCTGAGCTCTCCTACCCTGAGGGCCGAGTGCCTTTCGCGGCCAGCCTCGGGAACGGTCACACCTCGGCCGAAGCGTCCCCAGCTCCGGCTCCCGGGCGAGGGACGCGGGACATCGCGGCGCTGGGGCTCTGCTCGGGGCTCCGCGGCGCTCTGCGCGCCTGTGCGCGGGTCCGGCGCGGCCCGGGCAGCCGAGGCCACAACGGCTTGCTGCGCACGGCCGAGGGCTCCAACCCGCGCGGGTCGCTTCTCTTCTCAGCTAGGGGCCCGCCCCGAGGGCGCGCGGGGCCGCGGCTGGGGCTTCGGGGTCTGGGGCGGCGCTGTGAATGCGGGGCACGGAGCGCGGCGCGGCGGGGCGAGGACTCCGGCGACCGCGGCGGCGGCGGCGCTCGCGGCTTTTAAAGGGGACGCCGCCTGCCGGCTGCCTCTCGGCCCAGGCCGAACACCTCCCCCTCGGCGGCGCAGCTCGCCGGGGATCCCCGAGAGGCGGGAGGGAGCGGCGCGCAGGGGTGTGGACTGCGCGCCGGGGCAGCCGCGGAGGGGTGGGGCACAGGGCGGGGGCGCAGAGCTGCGGAGAGCGAAGCTACTGCGTCGCCGACCCTGGAAAACACAGCTGCGCAAAATCCAGCTGAGATACCGGTCTGACCTCTGTGTCCCCACTGGCCCGTTATTTAACTTTCGGTTTGAAATTGTTCTGTATTAAAGGATTTTTGGGAAAAAAATCAGGTTATTAGGTATCTTGGCATAGAAGCGGAGTAAACACTTCTGTGTTTCGGGGGTGGGAGAATTTGGAGAAAATAATGCTGGAAAGTGCGTATTATTTAAACATTAACACAGGATTTATAGACCTAAATGCATTTGTGTGCATTTACATTCATATAAATATATGGACAAGTTTATTTTAAAATAACATATCAATTATACAAAAATGTATGCAAAGGTGTCTATAAATGTTTATGTAAACATATACAAGGGAAGGTATAGCTTTGTATAAACAGGTCTGTGTAAAGGACACGGGTGTCTCCTGTTCACGCCATGTGTTGTATGGACAGTGCGTATGGCAGCAGGAGAGGGGAGGATGGGAGGCGGTTTTTTTTTTTTTTTTTTTTTTTTATGGTAGCAATCGTGATATTTATCTCGCCCAACTCAAAGGCAGGCGATAAGTAGCTCAGAGGAAAGTACAATAAAGCACGATGTAAGCTAAGCATACCAGACAATTTGGAACCTTCTAACCTACCCCACCCCATTCTACCAGGTCCCCAGAAGCTGAGACTTGAGGCCAAATCGCTGGTCTTCCTTGGCTGAAACACTCCCCCAAAGCAGCTGCACCGACAAAGCTCTCCTGAGAATTGTTCTCATCTCTGCCTGGATTTCCAAAGCACCAAGGAGTTGCTCACACGACCCCCAAAGCCTAGGGCAGAAAATTATTGTAAAAGGGTACCTTGAAGCTCTGTGGCAGACCTCTCAGGCCTGCGCTGTGGAGGCAGCCTGTGTGATTCTTTTTTTCCAGTTGGGGAGCTAAAATAATTCTGGGCTCCTCTGGTGTAAATTGGATTAGTAACCCACGGAGGGAAGTTGGACACTCACTATTTCTGAAGGTTTTAGAAAGGTCAGATGAGGTATTTTGGAGGCCACCTGCCTATTGCGAAAGTGAAGAAGGAGGTAAAATATTAAGGAATATACTACTTTGTTCCTTAACCAAAAGTGTGATGGAAGTTGTCACTCTGAATCACTGAACACCAAGCAAGTCGGCAGTAAAGCACATTCTACTCAGGGACACTTAACTCAGAAAGTGTTTATGGTACTTCCAAAACCATTTCCTTCCCTATCCAGTTTAAATGAGAAGTTAACAATTGCTTCTGTCATCAGCGAGGTTTTAAAAACAAAACTAAACAAAACCTATATGAGACTTAAATCGGCATGTTGCTCTTAAAGAGGAAGAGAAAGCTGATAGCTGTTGGACGCACCCCAAGAAAGGATGAAAAATGAATCTGGTGATGACATCAAAGATGTCTGGCAGCTTTAGGCTTTCATAATTTGAGAAATGGATACCTTGACAGTGCACATGATTTTGATAATCAAAAATCTAAGAGGAAACTTACACTCTGGATGATCTATCCTGTGTCAATATCACCCACCACCACCTTCCTTTTATGTAGGGCGTGCGATTCCTGAGGGGTTGTTGAATGGCTTTCGTAAGCAGAACTTTTGCTACAATTTGGCCCTGTTTCTCCCTTTTAAAAGCAAAGCCCGCCGGTTGTTTTTTAGATATGGCTGCCCCCTTGTGGTGGATGTGAGTTGCAACACCGGTGAGAAAGAAGTTTCACTAAAGAGGTAGCTTAATTACTCTGCCAAGGCAGACGTGGGGTACAGAGTACAAGACTGATGTAGAGTACATTTTCAAGCCAACAGCAATAGTCAGGGCTGATAAATCTAAACAGAGATAATTCAAGTTTGTTCATTCTTTTTGCTAATGGCCGCCTTCCACCTGTAATTCAGAATTGAGGTTGGTTCTTTGAGGCCCTGGAGTCCCTTTGTTTTGACATGTCACCTACCGCTACCCTAGTTGCATCTCTTTTTGAAAGGCTCATTCAAAGGTTTTGAGTCCTGATGGTGAGATTCATTCTCTCTGGGTTTATCAGACTTGGTGTTTCTGCTGAATAAGTGATAGGCGATAGGTGTGGTGGCTATTAAGTCAAGGGGTAGTGGTAGGCGCAAACTCAGATACCTCAAAAAGGACAGGTGAAAATGCGAAGACTGCAAGGTAAAGATTCTGTATAAAGACAAAGACAGTTGTTGCTGTTGCTTTCCAATGCTTTCTTGCTAGTTTTTCAAGAGATACCGGAAATCTATATTTGATTGTGTGTGGACATGACCTGGGAAGAAATTAAGTGCTTAAAGAGTCATACTTTGGCAACTTTTCCTTTAGCAGCTCAGCCCAGATAATGTTTAATTTTATTGCATCCTGCAGCTATTAGCATTGTTGCTTCTAGGCCAACCATTATGCAAATTAACTGAAATAATGATCCTCATGCATTGTAAAGGTCACAGCAGGCATGACATGATCCATCTACCTTGTAATTGTCATTCCACTGAAACCTGTGGCAACTCCCCTGAGAAACCTCTTGGCTTTTAGCATGTGTGTCATTTATTACTAGGTGACACCCAACTCCAGTCCTATGTACTTTGTCTGGGTGAGTTTCTTTTACGAGAACCAGGAGCCACAAAGAAAAGGAAAATTGACTTCATCAAACTTATACCTACTTAGTGCTTGACCAGCTACAGTATGAAGGGCAGATGAAATGGAGTGATTTGCAAGCATATGTAGGCTGGGTTGGCCAAGATGAAACCCATGACAATATGTCACTGAAGTCCCTGTGAATACAAATATGCATAGTCACTGCACAAGTTTATTTAGGCCTCAGTGGAAGAACATGGCTCATTCACAGGTAAGTACTGAAGACAAGGCATCTGTGATAAGAACTTTCTTTGAAGTGAAACATGAACTATGTCTGCAATTTTAATGGAGAGACATCTAATTTCTGAAGTGGGGACTCAGTAGACCCATCATAGGGAGGACATTCCAGAGGAGTATTTGGTACATAGGAATTCAGCAAGAACAGTGAGTATCTTTATGACCAAGATCAGCATTCACAGCAACAGACTTTCCATCAACACCATTAATTACTGAGCTGTAGGTACTAGATGCTTTCCATTTATTATTGCACTTAATCCTCATATAAACTTTGCACAGTAGGTATAATTAACTCTATTTTACCAATAAACTGGACAGAGAATTTAAGCCATTTCTCCAAGGTCACACAGCTAGCTTATAGCATAAGCAGTAATTTAGTCTAGAATCCATGTTTTTGCCTCCCACTGCCACCACTGCCACAATAAAACCCTCTCCATTCCATTCAGTGGGACAAACCTAAGCCAAGATGTCAAGTATGGCAAAGTGCGGGATGAGGTTCTGAGGAGTATGAGGAGTTCGCTCAAATTTGGAAGTGGGTTTGGATAGAAATAAGACAGTACTATCCATAAAGATAAGGAGATCACTTTTCTTCAGGCAGGTGCCCTATAGGAAGGTGATGGTGCATTCTAGATGAGTAGGTGAAGGGATTTTGACAAAGGAATTCTGTAAAAAGTCATGGCAAAGAGGAGGGACAATTGTAAGAAAGAATGAAGTAACAGGCCCCACTGTGGGAAGGGACAGTAGGCCTTGCTGGCCTTAGGTCTGCCCAGCACAGGAGAAGCAGCTCTGAGGGACTCAAATGCTGCAGCTGGAGAAGAATGGAAGCCAACAGAAAGTAAATACCTTGGCCATTCTCTCCTACTCGCTAAACATCTGTGAGCAACTCTGTTGGCCTAATATGACTAGGAGGGCCAGCGTATTGGTTATGTGTTGCTGTGTAGCAGGTTTTTGCAAGCTTAGTGAATTACTGCTCATTGATGATTTATCCATTCCTGTAGGTCAAGAATTATAGCCTGGATGAGCCAGGTTTCTCAGGGTCGCCCAGGCCACAGTCCATACTGGCCAGGTCTGTAGCCTTGCTAACGCACAGAATCCTATCCCAAGCTTATGTGGGCATTAGCTGAATCTAGTGTCTTGTAGCGTTAGAACTCACTCTTGGATACACCATTCCTCAAGATAGCAGGAGACCATATGACTACAAGACCCCCTCAGCAGATTATGTTAGGTTCACCTAAAACAGTCACAATTTTGAGTAATTTATACTCAGTTGCTTAGGAACCTTAATTACATCTGCCAAAAAACCCTTCACTGGGGTATATAACCTACAATGGGAGTAACATCTCATTACATTCATGGATAAGATTCTTACTCAAGACTGGGGAGGCAGACATGGTGGAACACACATAGTGATGACAGCACTCTGGGAAGCTGAAGCAGATCACACATTTGAACTCAATTGCAGCAACTTGGCAAGTTAGACTCTGCCTCAAGTTTTAAAAAGGCCTGGGGATATAACTCAGTGGGCAGGCCCTAAGCTCAATCCCAGTACAAAAACAAAATCACAACAACAAAACACAGGGTAGTAATACAAACAGTCTATGGGGTTCAGTCTTGTAGGCACAGAGCAAGGTAGAGGGCACTGGGGTTGAAAAAGAATACCCAACATTGTAAGATGTGATGTAAGAAGACTTCAGGTTCTTGAGACTCATAATTGTGAACCTAAGGAGTTTGTGCTCTATCTTGTCTAAGTGGATCACTGTGTAAAGATTTTACTGATGTGCTTGGAGATGCACGTTAGAAAGTATACTGTCACATTTGGTCACAGGGGAGAAAGAAAGTATAGAAAGAAACTGTAGGCAAAGAGACCAATGAGCAGCTTCTATAACAATATCCACAAGTAGCCGCAGAGGTCTAGAGTCAATGTAGAAAATAAGCCCAAGTAAGAGCTAAAACAGAGCCCTGCTGACAGGGGTGTGGCATGCAAGTGCTGAGGCCTTGGGATGGGAAGAATGGGCAATATTTGTAGGGATAGAGGCTGGGTGGAAGAAAGCTAGCACTTAACAAAGAACAATCTGAACAGAAACCAAGTGGGAGGCCAGGTTTTAGAAGAGTAGATGTAGGGTACGGGGAGATAGCTCAGGGGCACAAGTGCCCGCCTGGCAAGTGCAAGGTCCTGCGTTTGATCCCTGGTTCTGAGCCAAAAAAAAAAAAAAAAAAAGAGCGGACGAGTTTCTGGTTAAATATCCCCATGGGAATCTAAATCTAGACACAAGCCAGGAGTTTAGGGAATGCAGGTTAGGAAATGGAGTTGTAGCACGCTAAGCTAAGGTTTAATCATTGGGAAAAGAAAAATGTAGCATCTATGTAGATCTAGGGTGATCAAGGATACCTCCCAATATTCTCATTTGATCAGAACAGAGATTTTCAAATGTCTTGGCTCATGGGGTGGGGGACACTGATCTCTGCTGTTGCATTCATAGCTAAATGTGCTTTTAGGAGGTGAAATTTAGTGAGGACAGGCAGCCAACTGGGAGTGTGGCTGGAAGCGACACTCCTCTTGGTTGCTTCTTTCTCCCTGTGTTTTGGTCACTGTGTCAGGAGCAGCTTTTCCCTGTAGCAGACTCTTCTACCCTGCCATGTCTGCTCTGAAGCCAGCCAACCATGGACTGGAACTTCTGCAGCTGTGAGCCTAAGCAAATATCTCAGGCCTTAAAATACAAGTGATAGGTATTGTGTCCCAGAGAAGAAAGTGACTATGGCAACAAGATTGTCAAGCAATGCCATCGACATCCCTTTCAAAGTGTCCACAGAAGTAAAAAAGACATTAGTGGCCTGCCATGGAAGAGGAGGATGGGAGTTTACAGGAGAGGCCTGTACATAGTCCTAAATGACAGTGGGGACTGGGAATAAAGAGGTGGAGTTGCCAGCTCCTTAGTGATGTTTCTTTCTTTCTTTTTTTTTTTTTTTTTGTAGTGTATTTGAGTACAAGATCTCACTACACAGGTCAGACTCATGGCGATCCTCCTGTTTTCAGCCTCCCAAGCACTGGGATTACAGGTGAACGCCACCATGCCCAGTCTCGATCTCCATCTCAGCGTGCCCTGGGCTTGGGGTGGCACAGGACATGGGGAACGAACCCTCGTCCCTGCATCTGCCTAAGCAAGTGCTTTAGTCTGTTGAGCTACCTGGCTGGCCCTCTTAGAGATATTTCTAGGTCACCAATACACAGGAAGAATGAATGGAGAAGAAGACTGCCGGGGAGTAAGGTTGAAATGGGCAGTCAGGAAGCTAAGAAAATCAGTAGAAGTCTAACTTTGGGGATGGATGCTAGATAAAAAGAAAAATTTAAAATGAGGAAGGAAGCTTGGAATAAAAGTAGACTTTAAAATTTGGAAGACAACCTGACTGATAGTTGTGAGAATGAATTGTTGGCGCTGACGAGAAAAATGCATATTTTCACCTGAACAATATATATCTGCTCAAACTTCTCTCCATTGGCTCTTTAGACTAGTCTATCAACTGTCACTCCTCATGCCTTCAATATGATAGCCACGAATCTTTTTGCCCAGGCTTTTTCACTCAGACTTTGTGGTAGAAACCCAATATCACCTAGGTGTTTGCAAAAATGTGAAAACATTTGAGATTTGCACTTAGTGACTCACTTTCAAGATATCTTTCTTTGTATTTGTTAGTGGACAGAGGAATGCAAAGAGGCAGCTCTACAAATGCTGGAGATCTAAGGTCTCATCCGTGAAGATCTGCTGAGGTCTCAGTTTATTATCAGGACTTTGCAGCAGTCTCTGAGGAAGCTCATCATCTCCAGATGAGAACACAGCTTCTCCAGAGTTTGTTCAGAAAGAAGAGTGGGGTTGAAAACCAACCAACAAAGATAAAGCATTTTTAAAAGAGATGTCACATAGCTGGAAAGGTACTGTTTATCTGATCCAGAGCATCTACTATCGGACATACCCAGGGCTTTGAACTGACAACTAATCGTAAATGAGGTGAAAGGGTAAGTGTGTTGCTAGTGATTTGAAGATTTAGGAATGTGAGGTTTTGTTTCAATCTGAGCTGATCTCAAACTTCCTACTACAGTTCCTAAAGATCTAGCTATTTTGTCTCACTGGATTTCCTCAGGGGAACTTTGGATCGCTCTGGAAGGGGTTCTTTTGGTCACCTGTGCATGATATGCGTTTGTACTGTTTGTCTGCCTCTCACCTTCGTTAGTACTTTTGGGGAAAATTTCTATTTTTCAGTTTCAATCCTAGTGTGTCTTTGCATTTTGTTTGGTAAGTAGAGAGACCAAATAATCTATCATCCAAACAGACACAGTTTTGAGCAGGGAACAAGAAGGTCTTTGTTATCACTGTGTCTAGATGGCCCCCAAAGCCCCATGAGGTCATAGGTGGGGGTTTTTTCAGAGGTGGCTGAATCTAGATTGTGGGGTTGATCCATGGTGCAATGTTAGGATTAAGGGTACCAGAATTAAGGTTGGGTGGTTACTAAATCAGTCCACTAATTGGTTTGGCACCACCCTAATCTTCATAGCCTCAATACAGTATAAGAGACTAAAAGAGGCTTATCTTGTCCCCTGTTGCTTGGCTACCTTCTACCCACCATAACTGTTTCTCCTCTGTGATGCCCCTCTGCCAGGCCACCCTGCCTTCGAGAAAGCTGATTGTGGACTGAAACCTCTACAAATTGTGAGCTAAATAAACCTTTGCTCCCTTAACTTGTGGGTGTTAAGTATTTTGTCTTAGGAAGGAGAGAAAGGTCAGTGAGAAAGTCATTTACAGAAATAATAAGAGCAAGCACGGGCTGTCCCCCACCCCTGCCACAGCAGACTTGTGATTGTATGTATGCTTCCAGACCCTCAGCTCAGCACCTGCTCCAAACCCTGCCCTATTTTTTGTCTGTGTCACCCCTTGATTTGTCATTATTTATAGAATATCTTATAGGGTTCCTAAGATTCCCCTCCTATTTATTTGTAATTTCCTAAATTTTTTTTGTGTAAATGAATAGTGTCTATGGAAGTACATATCTCAGTAAATACTTACAATAAATGCTCTTTTAGATCAGCTCAACTTTCCTGATTCATTTAATTATTCCATTGTTTTCATTTTCATAAACATTTATTTGAAAAATTAAGAGGCATCAGAGAGGGCTAGGGATATAGCTCAGCAGTCTAAGCACCTGCTGCTAAGCACAAGGACTGGGGTTCAATCCCTGGCACTGCATGCTGTGCTGAACCCAGAACTCACGGCATGCCATGCAAGCCACTGAAACTGGATGTGGTGGTGCACTTCTGTAATCTCAGTGCTGGGGAAGCTGAGACAGGAGGATCACTACAAGTCCAAGCTGCATAGAGAGACTCTGTGCAAAATAAATAATTTAGAAAAAATATTAAAGAAAAAAAAAGAGGCACCAGAGAATTAAGTTCTTATAAAATAGAGTCCTTCCTTGGTTTTAAAGTACTTGAGATCAGGAAATATTTAATAAACTAATAAAAATAACTGTTAGATGAAATCAGAGCATATTTCCAAGTCCTTAAAACATTTGTGCTGGATTTAGAAAAAATCTGATTATATCACAGAAAATAGCAAATTTCTAAGTGAAACTTTGGTAATTAACACAACTTTTTTTTCTTTTGGAGACTGGGTCTTGTTATGCAATTCAGGCTGGCCTTGAGCTCACTTTTGTAGCCCGGTCTGGTCATGAACTTACACCAATCCTCCTGCCTCAGCCTCCCAAGTGCTGGTATTAGAGATGTGCACCACTATGCCCTGCTAACACAACTGTTGTTAGTACTTTTCCTTTGCAAATGACTTTCTCAGATCTGTATTTATCTTCAATGAGTAAATAGTAATAAATTTGGGAAAAGAAAAGGTGGTACAAACCAAGAAAAGAAGTAAGAAGAAAGAATTATCGTAGGTGAAAATTACCTCCAATAATGCATGAAATAGTTGGAGATACCTGGAGACCTTTAACAAAACTAGCAAAGTTTTCATGTATTGACTGTGTTGATGAATTTCTGAGTGGTCATGCTTTATAGGAAGAAATATACCAGGGTATAGTATAGTTATGAGTACTAACTAATACTTAAAGATTCTTTACCTACCCAAAACATTATTCACCTGTATCTGCAACTCTCACACTTGTGGAGCCACAGAAAGTCCCCTGAGCCTAGTGTCACTGCCCTCAAATGTCACTCATGCATCTCTCTGAAGAACCCTTGCAGAGCTGGCTGCAAATCCATTTTTTCTCAGTTATCTGTTTATTAGCCAAGAGCAAACTGTTCTAATGAGACCCAAAAGATATTTCTTTCTGCCTTAACAACATGGAATACTCATGTTGAACAAATATTATGAGGTATACTTCACCTAAGAGATTTTAAGAAATACCAGATTTACCCTCCTTTATTTACTATATAAAACCATGCAGTCAGCTAAAGACCAGATGAAATCCCCACATTAGTGTCCTCCCAGAACCTCCTCAACCTTGACCACTGTAGTGCCTACCTGATTGCCAACTAAAGGGCTTTGCCCATCTCATACAATTGGCCCATGTGCCTTGCTGGCCAGACAAGCTGAGGTCCTAGCACCTACAAGAGTGGCCTGCCACCAATCACCAAGAACCTCCCAGCCTCATACCTATTGGTGGAGTAACTCTAAAGTACAGTCTAAAGGACCCCAGTGCTTTGGCCAGGCACGTGATGACTGCCTTAGTAATATGCCTTTGATAGGTCCCTTGCCTTTCCCTGCCTCTCTTTATTCACTCCTCTAATTTTGTTTTCTTCACAGTCATGTAACCTATACGCAACCAAATCCTTGTCATCAAGTTAGCTTCTGGAGGAGCTCAAAATAAATGCAGGCGATGGTGACCTGTGACAGTGTCTATCAAAAATGCTTCTAATTTAAAGTTACATTGCCAAGAATGAACTAAAACTATTGACTTTAGAAACCTATTTCCTGCACTTGGTTCATTTATTCATCCAGTGACATTTACTTTTCCCAGCACTGCTAAGTTTATGCAGTGACAAAGATGAATATGATGATTTATACACATCAATCATATAGACATTTAAGCAAGGTACAAGAATTGAACCATGAACAGAGCTACTACCTTCACCTAGAGGTCAGAGAAATTTTCCTGGGAGGCCATTACACTTGGATCACGAAAACTGAGCAGGTGTTGGGCAGATAGACCAGGAGAGGGAGGGAATTCCAGGCAGGAGGAACAGCAGGGGTAAAGGCACAAAAGCATGAAACATCAAGATGCATTAAAGAAATGATCAGCAATTAAGTGTGACTGGACGGAGGAGCAGAGAGAGGTGCCAGCATTTCACTGGCCAAAGGAATTCAGTCTTTTCCCCATGAGATCTACTGTGCTTTTGAGAGAAAATCTCTTTGATAGAAATGAGCATGATGGTTTGGAGGAAAGCCAGATTACAGGCAGAAGGACAAATTAAAAGGTGGTTGTAATTACTTAATCAAGACATAGGGATTCTTAGCATGCAGCAGAAGCATGAGGTAGACAAGAAGACTAAGAAATTAAGAAAGTTAAAATTTGATGACACTTAATGGCCCAGGGGCAGTTAAAAATGAGTTAGAATGAAAAGTACAGAAAATGTACGGGAAGGAGCATACCTTATGTATAAATGCATAGTTATGGAGACTATTTTTTTTGAAACTATCTCATTGTTATTTCTTATTAAAATTAGTAAAATTTTTAAAAAAAGGAAAATGCTTTCAGGTTTCAAACTCCAAAATCTCAACTCCTACAATTGTTAATAATTATGTCCTTAAGGTTATTCTTTTAAAATCATTCATGCTAATAGATATCAAATCTTTTGTGGGTGCATTAATTCCACCTACAAAAGAGAAGTAATCATTTTAGACTATTAAGTAGCTATTTTGTACTTAAACAGTTCATTAACATAAGACCATTTTGCCTTGGTAAAGTACTAACAGATGGGACATATGTGGTCCAATCCATAGTAGCAATTGTTGCAAGGCCATTAAGGAAAACAGTTATAATTTCATTGACTGCCTTGGAGATTAATGTTAGCAATAAATCTGCCTTTCTATTGATTTTTGCTAACTTGGAATTAATTCAGCAAGTTACTGATTCACCTTCTTATCTGACAAACCCCTAGGTCAGCAGAAACCATGGGGACCCATGGGAGCCAGTTATTTTACTGTGCTGGTGAATGAAGGCTGATGAAATATGTCATGATTTCCAGGGGAAATAAAAAATGGCATGACATTTTATGTAAATATTGCATACATTTTCAAGAAAATGTCATTGAGCACATTTTAATCTAGTTTGTAATATTTCAAGTGTGGTTGGTTTCCTCTAATGAAAACCCTACAGCTATGTTTATGACTAAGGATTATCTTTTTATCAGCTGTTAATGTGGAAAAATATAGAAATTGTATTACGTTCATCCCAAGGTTTTCAGAGAAGGAGGGAAGGAGGAATGCAGGGAGGGAGAAAAGGAGAGCGGAGGAAAGAAAGAATCATTAAAAGAATGGAAGAAAGAAGGAAAGGAAGGAATGAAGAAAGAAAAAGAAATCACACCTATGCTTACATATTCCTCTTTCATGTAGGTGTTATAAAGAGAAAAGCTTTCCAGTTCCTTGAATTCTCTTATCCGAATGCCAAGTAACTTTGACTTTTCTTTACTTTATTTCAA
>PVKN010013159.1:0-20153 GCA_004027915.1 Capromys pilorides | reverse complement strand
CATATAACTTGCCTTTTTAACCTCCATGTTCTCTGTGTACTTCTTCCTTTCTACGCAAAAGCTATAAAGAAAGACAGAAGCATCAGTGGAAAGCATATCCAAACCACCAATCATCCTAATCAGAAGGAACTCCCTTTCTACATTCTTCTGAATTTATCTGTCCTGTCCTGACCAGTGATTTTGAATAGGGTCTGTGGCTGGTCTAACTGGATTTGTGCTTAATCCTTATTTATCGAACACCTTGTTGCTACTGGTAAAAGCTTTGGCATGCAAAACAGAACATTTGGAATACATTGCAAATAAGCCTTTGAACAGGATTTAAAGTAGCTTCATTACAGTCAGTGGCATGGTGTGATTTACTGCTCTGATTTCAGTTCCAGTTCTGAAACCTCAGGGAAGGCCAACAGACCTCAGAAAATAAAGAAAGTAAGATGGGAGAGATATCCTCCCCAACTGACAGATCAATTAGAGGTCAAACTAGATATAGGGAGCCAGGCTGTTTTAAGACAAGGGGCACAGAACACTTACGCATGATTAAGCCGTGTAGCCTTCCTAGGGTGGGAGAGGCAGGGTGGGTACACAGCAGGACTGGCTAAGGGGCTGGTGTGGAGATAAGGGGGCTATGTGAGAGAAGCTTAGAGGGGCACATCAGGGTTGGGATATGGACTGAAAAATGACTTCTTGTCCAATCCACGCCATGACTTCATGGACCTTACCCAAAACTCTTCCCTGAAAACAAACAAAAGTCTTGCTGGTGGGGCTGTAGGTGGGGGCCTGACATCACCCTGTACTCACCTATTAGAAGGAGAAGGAAGGAGCTGAGTTTTTGATGAAGCCTCCTCTGCCTCACCTCCCAGTACATCAGCACCTCAGTCAGGCCTGGTTGGGGTTCCTTCCCTTTTCTTAGTTGGCAGCGAACTATTACAAAGACTATGGTGAACCCTGGGCTCAGAGCTGAGCATAAGGCCTTCTCCTACCTGGGCTGGGTTTGTTCTTAAATAACTCTTCCTTGTGCCTACGGCCCTAGGGAAACTGCCACAGTACTTGGGTGTTAGCTATCTGGGAGGACTGTCCTGAAGGCTCCTTCCTTTGTGTGTGTGTGTGTGTGTGTGTGTGTGTGTGTGTGTGTGTATGTTTGTGTTTTAGGGAAGGGTCTACAGGGTGCTCAGGGTCTCACTACTAGATCAGACTCTTAGTGAGATGCCTGTTTACAGCCTTCCCAAGAGCTGGGAATTCAGGTGCCCAGTCTCAATTGCTGTCTTAGTGTGCACCTGGAGTGGGGCCAGCACGGAAGACTCAAGGTTCTTTCCTGACTGGGATCTCAGAACACCTCTGAGAGAGGTCTAGCAACCAGGATGCACAGGAAGAAGGTAACTATATTGGGAATGTGTGGTCCTGGACAGGCAGATAATGTGTTGTTAGTTTAGCAAATACTAAGCTCCCTGGGCATCCTTCCTCTTAGTGCCAACTGGCCACCTTACCTGTCTTCAGGGATGAGTTAAGTAGATGTGTTTCCTGTGCATGAGGTGGTCAAAAGGAATCAGTTACTTGTCTAACCTAGGCACCAAGCACCTGATTAGAGGCTTATTAGATCACTCAGATGAAGCTTGTTCCAGATACGTGAATATGTTTGAGATGGAAGTGAGGACACTTATATCATACAATTATGAAGTGTTTTCAAAATGGTTGGTTTTGTTATAGTACTGGAAACTGAACCCTGGGCTTTGTGCATCCTGTGAAAATACTCTCACTGTGAGATATATTCCCAGCCATTTTTATTTTCAGAAATTTTCTTGTTATGTTTCTCAGGATAGTGTGGAGCTTAGGATCCTCTTGCCTCAGCCTCCTGAATAGCCAAGAATATGGGAATGCACCACCAGTACCATAGTCAACTCAAGGTGCTTCAAGATAGTTCAAAACTTTAAAACATGTTTCAAAGTGTTAAAATTTCCACCTTTGGAATCTATGCTTGAATTAAGGTACTTAAAGCTTTTATTGAAGGGCTAACAATCATCTTTGAAACTTCTCCATAAGAATTAGTAACTGAAGTTGTTGGATAAATCCTCCTCCTTTGATTCATCCACTCCACATGATATAGAACCTTAAAAAGAGGTCCTTTGCATGAATGTATTTTGGAATAAGATAAAGACTAGGTGTAGAGAATGGGCTATGACCTAGAAAAGATAGCTCTGAATAGGAGAAACAAACTACATTCAGATTTACCAAGGCAGAGTTGGCAGGGTGGGCAAGGGAGTTTGTGGAAATGTTGCTAAAACAAGTATTTCCTCATGGTATAACCATTCCTCTTATCCAGAGTTTCACATTCTGTGGTATCTTTTACCCATAGTCAACTTTGGGTCACTCAGTTACACAACTCTGAGTAAATGTAAATTTTCAGATATAAACTGTTCCTAAGTTTGAATTCACATGCCATTCTGAATAGAATAATGACATGTTTTGTTGTCCTTTGTCTAGCATACCTACTGGCCCATTAGTCGCTTAGTAGTTGACCGCAGTGTGGATGGTACCTAAGGACTTCTGTAATGCAATCACTCTGCCTACAGAATCTAGTCACCTTCCCACCCTAGCTTGTCTGCTTTCTTAACTTCTACCTTTCTCTCTGGACTAAGCTCTTACATCTTCTATCCCTGTTAGCAATCTGTCCTGGTCTCCAGGGATGGCTGATCAAATGGCTCTTCTGTTTACACAGCAACTCTACCTCCTTCTGCCATAATGAAGGTCCTTCTGTACTGTCATGGTCTTTCCATTTGTCTTTCTCTTCCTTTGAATTGTATGCTCCAGAAAAGCAAGTATTATGTTTCATCCCTGTCTCTGTTCCCACCACCTTTCCCTGGCCTGGTCAATAATAGACCAGGAAACAGCTGTTAAACTTAATAGTACTTTGGGATATGGAAAATTGTGTAGCTGGAGAACTTCGGCAGTACAACTGTGACTTCCCTGCCTTATACTCAGAGAACCCAGAGCTTATTTAATTACTTGTGCATGGGGGTTTCAAACAGATGTTATAACAGCTCACTTAGCAAAGAATAGTGAGTAGGGTTTTCTTTTATTAGCTAAATGGATGGCACCCAAGTGGAATATTAAAAGCTAGATGGCACAACTTTCATCTTTTGTATATGTATGAAAGAAGCACAAAGTTCCAACATTGTTCCATTTAACCTTAATTCTAGTCTCAAAAGATACACTTACCTACACGTGGGTCAAGACATATGCATGGAATCACACAAAACCTTGTTCTGGGAAAATAGGCCTTTTCATTCCATAGCTATTCCTCTTCAAGCCAAGTTGAAAGGAAGCAAAGGGAAGATATAACATGGGCTCTATTATACCTAGCATTGTGTCCTCCAAAATTTCATACATTGAAGATCTAACTTGCTAGTACTTCAGAATGTGACTGTATATGGATTAGGTCCTCTAAAGGGATAATTAAGTTAAAATGAGGCCTGAAATCTTCTATTACAGGTATCCGTATAAGATAAGATAATTTGGGAACATAAAGCAGACAGCAGAGCATGCATGTACAGAGAAACAACCATGTGAAAAGACAGCAAAAAAGAAGCTCTCTATAAGCCAAGAAGAGAGGCATCACAGGAAACCTATCCTGTTAGCACCTTAATCTTGGACATCTAGCTTCTGGAACTATGAGAAAAAAAAAAAAAAAAACCTTTCTGTTGCTGAAACCACTCAGTCTGTGATATGTTGTTAGAGAAGTCCTAGAAAACTAAAGTGGGGTTTATTAAGAGTGAAACCTTGAGCTCCAGTCAGCCTTGGTATGGGCTAACCTTGGACCCACCCTGGAAAGAGAAGAACAAATCATGTATGTTTTTAACAATATAAATCAAAAGGGGCCAGGGGGTTTTGATCTCTAGGCCTCCCATGCCAGCCCCACCCAGGGGGTGCACTGAGATGGCAATTGAGACTGAGTGTGGTGGCACACGCCTGTAATCCCCGCTCTTAGAAGACTGTAAATAGGCAGATCACTACGAGTCTGATCTAGTAGTGAGACCCTCAATACTCTCTCTCTCTCTCTCTCTCTCTCTCTCTCTCTATATATATATATATATATATATATATATATATATATATATATACCAATTGGGAGGGAAAAGGGGAAAGCCAATTGGGAGGCTACTATACCACCCAAGTAAGAGAGTAAGAGAAGATGATGATTTAAACTAGCACAGTGGATATGGAAAGAGAAGACAAAATTAAAACAAAAATTAGCAGGCAAAATGTTCAAGACTTTGTGATTGATTGGATATAGATATGTATGAAGAAGACATCAATAACAACAGATCTCTAACTGGGGTAGCTATGTAGATGATAATAGCAGTAATAAAATGTTAGGAAGAGTAATGTTATTAACAGCTATAGTAGAGAGTGTAAGAGTTACTTCTAGCTTAGTTAAAAAAAAAAAGCACAATTCTCCTTTCCAACATGTTGAATTGAAGCCATCTATGGCACATATAGGGAGAGACACCTAGTAGGCATTTTTAATAGTTTAGTGGTCTAGACAATGCCTGCACTGAAAGTTTAGAGATTTAGAATTAGGAGTATAAGGGGAATATCAGAGATAGCCTCCTATAATCATCGATTCCTAAGGGAACTCGCTGATCACTAACTGCTGCCTAAGTATCCATGGCTCATTTTACTTATCACAGCCTCCTCCTTCATCCCTTGGTTTTAAGCAATGAGATCTGGTGGGTTCCTATTCCCAGGGCAACAAGTCTGTAAACTGGAGCAGAACTGATGAAAAGATGAGCTGTTGTGTTGGTCAATCATGTTTGTTAACTTGATTGGATTACAAATGCCCTGCAAATTAGTAAAACACACTTCTATATGTGTCTGTGAGTGTCTTCAAAGACAGTTGGCACATAGGAAAATAAACTGATGGGGAACACCTGCCCTAAATGGGAATGGCATTACTCAATAAACTGGGGGCACAGATTAAATAAAAGAAAAATGAGAAAGCTTGGTAGCACAAACTCTCTGTCTCTCTATCTCTTTGTCTCTCTCTGTGTGTCTCTTTGTCACTGTTTCTCTGTCTCTCTGTGTGTCTGTCTCTTTGTCTCTCTGTCTCTGTCTCTCTCTGTCTCTGTCCCTCTCTCTGTCTCTGTCTCTGTCTCTGTCTCTGTTTCTGTCTCTTTCTCTCTCTCTCTCTCTGCTTCCTGCCTGCCACGAAGTTAGTAGCATGCTTCTTCCGTGCCCCTCCACCATGATACTTTTGTCTTAGCACACACCTCAAAATAATAGAGTGAACTAACCACAGTTTGAAACTGTGAGACAAAACAAATATTTCCTCCTATAAGCTATTTATGTCAAATATTTTCTCACAGTACAAAAAGTTGACTAATAAAACTAGGTTAATTAGAATCCCTCTCTCAGGATTTTGAACTCAAAGCTAGAAATATAACCTTAGTTACCAGTAGGAGTTAAAGCTGTATGATTGTTGAAAATTGGGAAATGACAAATTGAACCCATTTGAAGCTGAAGTAAGAAGGGGAGGGAAACCATGGGAAAGAAAAGGATGTTGGATGGTATAAAGGATAAAATGAAGGAAAAACTGGAAAGAAGATGCAAACCATCAACAAAAATAGTCAGATTCAGTTGAGAGAAAGATAAGAGGGATTTTCTCAGTCTCACAGTAGCTTTCTGATTAGGTTGCTGCCTTACTCTATATAGCTTCAAATTGAAGTCAAGCCATCTGAGGATAATTTGAGTGAGGATATTTTCTCTTCCAACAAAAGAGAAATCACGAGCATGAGATCACTCTGGAGAAACAAGTTCAAGATAAAAGCAATGTGCTGTGTTAGTGACAATATATCCAACCCTCACTGAGTCACATGATCACCACTGTTTTTACTGGCACCAGATGTACTCACACACACACACAAAAAGAATGAAAAAAACTCATGGTAAAGTGAGCAGGGCCAACTCCATGCATTTTCAATTTACAGTGTTACCATACCCAGACCTTAATCTTACACAAACATGCTGTTGTTGTTGAAACTGGTCCTTGAAAATGCTCAGAAAATTTCCCTCCCTTTCTAAAGGTGCTAGTTCCCTACCCTGTAAAGTCCAGCTCATTATACTGCAGACCCAGTCTCTGCCTCAGAGGTCCACCCACTGTTTTGCCCCAATAAAAGCCTCCTTCACTGTTGTTGTGTCTCATGCTGCTTCCTCATAAACCTTATACTTGGAGGATACTAACAGTGGAGGACAACAGTTGGAGGATACTAACAGTAAAGGGATAAGTAGAGTAAGAAGAGCCCACATAGAAACAGAAGAATGCACATAGGGTACTACTAAAATAATGGGATCACGGAAGCTAAGAGATCTTGGGTTTTTTCTCTTTGAAGAGGGAGTGAACAGAATTACCAAAAACTGGAAAGAGATCTGATGAGGACTATACTCACTGGGTCAGCAATGAATAGGCAACTGGTAATTTTAGTGAGGCTATTTAGAGAGTGACAGGAAAGAAACAGAAGCCAGACTGCAGTTGATTAAAATGTGAATGGAAGAGTGGGGGATACTCTTCTGGGAAAATTTAATGAGAAAGATAGAAAAAAATGAGACTTGAAAGAGCAACAAGAGCCAAAAGGGGCTTTGTTTCATTTTGATTTGCTCTGTTGGTTTAATTTTTATTTTTACTTTTATAAGAGTTTTGTGTGACTGAGCAAGCCACTAGCAGGATGAACTAGGTCAAAGGCCTGGCTAAAGGTATTGATCTTAAACATAAAGTACCTGATTCTTTGAAAGTGGTGGAGAGGAGAGAAAGGATGAGTATAGAAGGCCATGAGGTTGTAATTGGTGTAAGTGGAACAATAGAAAGCTATATACAGATGTCATCAGCTTTCTCAGTGAAATAAGAGGAAGTTTTCTGCCAAGAGTGAAGAATTCAGGGTAAAGTATGAACCTTGAGGAGAATAATGAAAAGTTTGAGGAAGTCATTTAGGGGAGTGTGAGATGGACAAGTCCAAGGACAAGTGACAGGATTAGTGAGTGATTACAGGCTCAGCTGTAGTTGGAGAATGGAAACTTAGAAGGACCACAATGTTCAGAGTTATACTGAGACTGTCTCTAGTAGTGCTTATCTGTTCACATGCAGAAACAAAAAAAAATAGTGTTGTACTATTCCACAACTAGAATTTAATTCGGGGATATGGCAAAAGGATAGGGTGCTAGCAAATGGGAGAAGTTAAGAAAATAGTTTAGATGCTCAGCCATAAGGTTCTCATTGGTAGGAAAGGAAGGGAGACCAAAAAAGATTAAGATGGTAAAAGAATTGGGGATTTCTGAGGCTGGAGGCCTGTATGGTAAAGGAATAGATGTTAGAGGACTGAGACATCTAAAACAGCACATCATGGTCCAGAAACGATTTGGAGTTCTCTTGGCTAGATCACAGCATACTAGTGAACACCCAGAAAGTGCAGAGGCATTGGATATAAGCAAGTGTCTTATGTGTCACTGTTTCAGTTGGATGTTAGGCATAGTGACACATCTGGAATACCAGCAACTAGAAAGAGTGGGTCAAGAGGAACACAAGTTAAAGGTCAGCCTGTAAAACTTACTGAAGGTCTCATTTCAAAATAAAATAAGTCTTGGAGTATAACTCAGTTGTAGAATGCTTGTCTAGCATGTGAAATCCTCTGAGTTCAATTCACAGCAATGAAAAATGAAAGAAAGTGTTAGATGTTGAAGAGGAGGCAGAAGCAAGACAAGCTTACAGAGGCAGTTGTACCAAGTGGATTATGGGAAAAATCAGACCTTTGGAACTTTGCTAAGTTTTTTGCTAAATTTTTAATACTCACCTCTGATGATTTCTAAGGTTGCTTTCTCATATGAAAGTAAGTGATGCGGCCGGGGAGATAGCTCCATGGAACAAGTTCCTGCCTGGCAAGTGCAAGGTCATGAGTTTGAACCCTGGTCCAGCAAAAAAAAAAAAAAAAAAAAAAAGTGATACAAATTGCCCCCTCATTCTTCCTGTATAGGATGTCAGTAGCAGGAAATTTAGATTACCTCTTACCCTGGAAGCAGTTATTTGTATTTTTCAGTCAAAAGAGCAGAGTTTGGAGTCTGCAGTCAGATTCTAAAACCTGGTCCATCACCAACCAGCTATACACATCTTCTCCTCTTTGGGCTTCTTGCTCATCATTTATAATGTGGTAGAATTATTGCCTGACCTGACTATTTATGAAGATTACTATGAGGCTGAGATGAAATTGGTACATGTAAATGTGCCCTGCCAAGTTAAAAGTGTGCATTGAACAGAATGGATAACTATTACTAAGATTTGACCAGCTTTGACTTGTGACTCTTTCTTTACATCTTGTGATTGCAGAATCTACCACCTGCATTCTTCTCTCTTTTCCAGCCCCCATATGCTTCAAGCTCCACAGAAGTCAGGCCTAGAGGAATCTGAGTATTCACACTCAGCTGTTCTGTCTCAGATGATGAGCTGAGAAATCAAAGGCTCTTTCTTTACCCAGGAAAGGATTTTCTTTGCTTTCTCCCTCTTCTCTAATAAATCTGCCTCTGCCATTCCATGACAAGGCTGATTGGTCTTGTCCTTGAGATGTGCTGACTCAGCATGGGAGAGTGAAATTCTGTAAGACATGAAGCCTTCTTTTTCAATACATGTTGAATTCGTTGCTGCAAAGACTTGGATAAGTAAAATACTAAGCACCCTCTCACTGGGCTTCCTGGAGAGAGGGATTCCAACAGCTTTTAAAGAAAATATCAAACTGTTAAGAGTTCAAACTTCAAGTAGCCTGCTGTTTTATAATGTATTGAAGTGAGTGTCTCATGAATTCTTAATGCTTGAGTTATTTAGAATTGAAAATAACTGATTGTATAATCAATCTGATAAATATAACCACAGTCAACTCTGCAAGAAAGATGAATCTACTATTCATTGCTTCATGGGCTTTTTCCTGTCAAACTTTTCAGTTGAACTGCTAATTAATCAATAAATATGTATTAGTGAACTGGGCTCCAACTATGTGTTCAGCTATGTTGGTAGTATTATGAAGATTATATCAAAACAAATAAATCAAAGCAAAATATATATGTGCGCTATTATGGGTTGAAATGTCCACTCTCCAATTCCATAACCTGAAGTCCCAATTCAGAACTTCTAGGGACTTTAAAAAGTTAAATATGGGGTAAAGGCATTCCAGTAAGATGGCAGAGGGCTTAACAGCAGAGAAACAGCCTCTCCAAGATTTAGTGTCCAGATTCTAAAACATAACAATGTGAGAAATGGAAGGGGGGAAGTAGGTCCTTAGGACCCATCAAGGATCTGAAGCAAGAATTGAAGCCCGAAGGGAGAATGTAGAGAGAGACCTCAACACAGAAGAAAGAGGTGGCAAGTGGCACTTTCTCCCTAAGCCCTGACTCACTATATTTAAGGGGCAGCTGAAACCTGAAGATGTGCAGAAACTACTGGATAACCCCCAGGCCTCCACAGAGAAACACAAGTGGAACATAGCAATGGATACCGCAGAGTTGCAGAGTGAGTTATTTGGTTGAGATACACCCCAGGAGAAGGCAATTGGGTAATAGTCATCTTTAAGAGGCACCAGCAAAGCTTGGAACTCAGAGCAGCTGGGAATGGCTCTACCTAATAGATCCCAGTATCAGGGTGAAGTAAAACCTAGTTCAAGTTGGCAGGATAGCAAGGAGCTAAGTTCAAGCCATCAGGAGACACCTGAGGGTTTTTAGGCCAAACAAATCAGGTTCTAGCCTCACAGTCAAAAACCAGCCTAAACATAAGTAGAACTACGTAAACTCGTGATGTAATTATCCACTATTCTACTATAAATCTACAGCTGACTTGCCGGGATTAATCAAAATGGATCTGGGCTCTGTCTTGCCACTCTGTCTACCAGTGTCAACATAGATATGCCCAGAAGTAGACATTTTCTTTCTAATTTTATTTTTTTCTTTGTTCTTCTTCTTGACTGTTTGCTTTGTTTTTATATTAGGAAGAATATTGTAGTTTTTGTTACTGTTATGTTCTGTTTTATTTTTACTTCTTTCTTCTCTCTCCCTCCTGTCTTATTTACCAATTTCCCAAAGTTTATATAACCTTCCTTTGTCTACCTTTGATCTCAATCTCTTCTGCTATTTCTTTATTTTCCCCTAATCCCTTTTAAATTTTCTCCCTTGAGGGTAAAATCACCACATTGAAGGCATACTTACAATTTTATGGCTTGTTTTTATATTTTATTATAATACTAAAATTCTAGTTCATTCAATTAAAGATGGCAAATTAGTAGCACATTTTGCATTTTGTAAGCTGTGTTTGATTCTTTCATTATTACTTATTGTAATACTTTAGCCAAAGTGACATAATTGTTTATACCACTTTTTCTTCCTGTTATTCCATGAGTACCTGAGGGTCATAAACAATACTACAGGCCAGTGTCAAAGAAACAGGGGCTAGGCGAAATAGTGAGCAACTTCTGGTGCCCAATAAGTTCAAAAGGTAGAATATTGTAACAGACCCAAAACCCAAAAGCCAGCACAAGTGGACCATATCTCCAAGAAGTAGTCATTTCCTAAGGGCTCTAAATGCTAGCAATAAAGCTACCTGTCATAAGCAAATTTAAGAATCAACTCAGAAATTACATTTTTTTTTAAAAAAATAGCAAATGAGAACACATGGAAACAAGAAAAAACTTCAGACTTCCAACTTGACAAAGACCAACCTAGGGAACAATGAGGTGAAACAATTTGAAAGCCACCCACCTAGATTCTCTGACATGGTAGCAATGGATGTAACAAAGCAGATGAATGAGATTCTAGGAAAAAGTAAAATTAAAAATAATCAGATAAGTATAGAGAAGATGACCACAGTGAAGGACATGGTTAGTAACTCTAGGGCAGATACAGATTTAAAAGATAAAGGAGGTTAGGAAAATGATGGAAACCATGAATGGCCAACATAGGAAGTGGAATCTATGAATCAGCATCAAACAGATATCCAGGAGATTAAAAATTCCTTTGAAAGTATACTCCATAGAATGAAGACAGAGTATCATATATAGAAGACAGTATTGTATTTAGCGAACCTGAGAAGAAAAATGTATTAGAAATAGCAATAGTCCATGGAAAATCAATTCAGCAGCTGCTAAATGGTGTAAAGAAGAATAATACAAGATTGATCACAATCAATGAAAAAGCAAGAGAAAACACAAATAACAAAATCCTGTCCACACAAGTAATGGCAAAATACTTCTCAAACATGAAGAAAGAATTTGACATAAAGATAATTGAGGCAAATAAAACTCCAATTAGGCATGATAAAGCAAGACATATAATAGCAAATATTCCAGAAAAGAAGCAAAAGAACGTAATATTAAAAGCTGTTAGAGAAACATAACAAATAGCAACCCCATCAGAAAAACAGCCCTTCAAGTTCAGTGAGGACTCAGGACATGAGAGAACCTGTGCTATAACAACCTATAACTCAGTGGTTTCCTAAATTTTCTGTTCAAGGAGATTATAGGGCTACAGAGGAAAGGGACTGAAGATACATAGTGTGACAAAGGAGAGTCACTTAGTGAGAAAACATTCACTTGGGCTTTCAGAGAGAGCAAACTGATCAAGCAATTGCCATCACTCATCCAGATGGCTAACACTGACAACAGTTCTACAAAGCACTGTACATGGTTCCAAGGTAAATCCTGAGGGGATTTGACCAACCTTGAGAGACACAAAAGTTACATGTTTTGCTATACAGGTCATGCTTAAACTTGCCCTTAACCACCCAGCAGAAAAGTTTAACCACAAGGTACAAAACAGAAAGCTAGATCAGAATGGTGAGCTGTAAAAGGCTTAAATCGACAATTTCCAACATTGCCAGTTTTACCAATAACTCACTGCAATTATGAAACATTGGATTATGTATACAAATACTTTCTCTTAATTCAATGAGAAGAAATTCTTTGTATCAATAATGATTTGAAAAATTATAACATCTACACCCTGTGCTCTATGTAACTAATGGGAGGACAACAATATGCATTGTATCAAATATTGAAATATACTACTAATGTGTTTTGGAAAGAACTGACAAGGATTACAACTCCATGAACTCAAACAGAAGGAATTCACTGGGATAGGCAAAGAATTAAACAGAAAGGAGAAAAGAGAGAGCCAACAACAGGAAAATAATATGACAAGGATAAATAAATATATGTCAGTCATAACTATCAATGTAAATTATATCAGTTCACCAATCAAAAGAAATAGACTGTCAGAGTGGATCAAGCAGCAAGATCCAACAATTTGCTGCATATAAGAAACACATTTAATTAGAAAAGAAAGTCATAGGCTAAAAGTCAAAGTATGGAAAATGATACTCCATGTGATAGGAACCGAGATAAAAAGCAGAGGGAGATACTCTCTTTGCAGACAAGGTGAGCTTCAAGCCAAGATTTATTAAGAAAGACAAAGAAATCCATTGCATCCTTATAAAGAAAGCAATCCAAGAGGAAGATATAACAATCAGAAATACATATGCACTCAATACCAAAGCACACAACTATATAAAACAAATATTAACAGACATGGAAAATCAAATAAACATTAATATGATAGGAATGGAGGGCCTCAGTATCTCACAGTCACAGATGCACAGATCAACTAGACAAACTCAATAATGAAATATCAAAAATAAACCAACTTTAGAATAAATGAATTTAGCAGATGTCTACTAATCTACAGAATCTTCCACCTCATGACATCATTATTAATTGCACACATTATTCCTGCTGCACAGGGGATATTCTACAAAATAGCCTACATTGTAGCTCATAGAGTATTCTTAAGTAAATGCAAAGTAATTGAAATTATCCTATACATATTATCAAACTATAGTGCAATGAAATTGGAAATCAAGAGCAAAAGAAACCACAAAAATCAGTGAAATTAAAGAGGAAATTAAACAAATCCTACAATTAAATGACAATGAAATACAACACGCAGGAATGTTTGGGACTCAATGAAAACAATCCTAAGAAGAAAATGTATAGCAATGAACCCATATAAAGAAGACAGAGGGTTGGTGAGATAGCTCAGTGGTCTACAGCACCTGTTTAGGCAAGCTTGGGCAACTGCAGGGATCGAGGTTCAATCCTCGGTACCATATGCTGTGCCAGTCCCACGCCCAGGGCAGGGTGAGCCAGCCATAACATAAATAAATAAAGTTAAATAAATAAATTTATAAATATATAAATAAGACAGAATAAGCTCAAATAAACAACCCAATGTTGAATCTCAAGCTTCTACAAAAAGAACAAAGTCAGGCCAGTGAGATGGCTCAATGATCTAAAGCATCTGTTTAGGTAAGCTTAGGCAACCGCAGGGACTGCAGTTGGATCCCCAGCACCACATGCTGTGCCCGCTCCACCCCCAGGGCAGGCTGGTTCAGCCATAATTTAAAAAAAAAGAACAAAGTCAAAACGGAAGATCACATGGGGGAGGAAATTATAAAGATCAGAGCAGAAATTAATGCAATGGATACTAAGAAAACAATGCAAACAGTCAATGAATCAAAGAAATGTTTCTTTAAAAGATTAAAGAAAATTGACAGGCCCTTAATTAGCTTTACCTCCCAAAAAGAAAAAGAGTACTCAAATCCATGCAATTAAGAATGAAAAGGGTAAAATCACAACAGAAGCTGCAGACACTGAGATCATAAGTACCTACTTCCAGAACTTCTATTGTATTACAATAGAAAACACAAAAGAAAAGGACAGATTCCCAGGTGAGTTACTAATATGAATTACCAAAGTTGAATCAAGAAAGTACAGAAATTCTAAATAAATCAATATCAGTCAATGAACAAAGAAAAGCCCAGGCCCTGAAAGATTCTTTGTTGAATCCTACAAGAAATTTAGAAATCCCCTAAAGTCATTACTCCCCAAAATGTTTTCTTTAAATATCTTTTTTTTGAGATAGGGATTTTCTATGCAATTCAGGCTGGCCTCAACTCATTTTGTAGCCCAGGCTGGCCTTGAACTGATAGCAATCCTTCTGTCTCAGCCTCCCAAGTTCTGGGATTACAGATGTGTGCCACCACACAAAGCCTCAAACTCTAATGAATTTGAAAATGAAGCAATACACCCAAACTCACTCCTGGAACCAAGCATTATCCTGATACTAAAACTAGAGAAGGAACCAACGAGAAAAGAAAACTATATTCTAATTTCCTTAATGAACATATATGCAAAGATCCTCAATAAGATGCTGCCAAGCAGAACGCAGAAAATCATCAAGATGGTATACCATGACCAAGTAGGATTTAACCCAGGGATGCAGGTATGTTGCAATATACACAAATCAATAAATGTAACACACCATATTAACAGAACCAAGGACAAAATTCATGTGATTGTCTTGAGAGATTCAGAAAATTTGTTCTAAAGAGCCCAACACCCATTCGTTACAAAAAATCCTACAGAAAATTGGAATAGATGGTCTTTACATCAGTTTGATAAAAGCTATCTATGGCAAACCAAAAGTCAACATCATACTTAAATGTACACACATTGAAAATTTTCACTCAAGATAAGGATGTCCACTGTCAACATTCTTGTTCATGGGTAGGAAGAACAAACATAGTGAAAATGGCCATAATACCAAAATTGTTATACAGATTCAATGCACTCCTGATCAAAAAGAAGCAAGATATATCATCTATACATACAAATTCTCTGTGATGAACATTATTATTATGTATATTTAAAATGTACCAATAATGTACCTCATTTTAAAAATGAGGTCAATGAGTTGGTCCCTAACCCAATATGGATGGTAATCATATGGACGGTAACATGCGTTATGGATGATACTTTTCTATAAGAAAAGATTAGGACAAAGACAAAAGAGTTACCAGACATGCACATGCACAAAGACAATAACATAAGGACACAGGAAGCTAAAGACTAGGAGAGAGGTGTCAGGAAAAACAACTATGGTCTGGGAATGTAGCTCAGTGGCAATGAGGTTGCCACACATCTGCAAGGCCCTGGATTCAATTCTCAGTACCTCAGAAAGAAGGAAAGAAGGAGAGTGAACGAGCAAGAATGTCATCGTTTATGGCTAGCTGTCCTCCCAAAGCCTCATGCAATCATTGGGAGGGGACTATTAGAGTTTGAAACTTGATTCATGATCCACTGGGATTATGTGTTTTAGTACTGATGGGGTTATCGGTCTGAGTATGGCTGGAATTATGGGTGTGGCCTAAGGTGGATAGGCTGAGGCAGAGAGCCTGAATGTAATATAAAGAGAGACAGAGAGACAGATGTTGGTTGTTGCTCTCTGTGCCCTGGTTGGTTTGTTGCCTCTTTCGCAATTGTTGCTGTTCTGCTGCCGTGAACTGGATGCTCTCTGCCCTGTTCCACGCAGCCTTGGGCCAGTCGAATATGGACTGAAACCTCCAGCAGCTGTGAGCTAAATAAACCTTTCCTTCTTTCGAGTGTCGGGTATTTGGCCCAGCAATGAGTAAAAAGTAACTAAGACAAAGACAGACAGACAGACAGACAGACAGAGACAAACAGACAGACAGAAACAGAAGCAGAGAGACAGACAGACAGAGACAGAGACAGGCACAGGCAGAGAGAGAGAGAGACAGACAGACAGACAGACAGACAGACAGACATAGTGACAGAGACAGCGATAGGCAAAGAGAGAGAGAGTGAGAGAGAGAGAGAGAGAGAGAGAGAGAGAGAGAGAGAGAGAGAGAGATTGCACCCTACAGGTACCTTAATCACAGGCATTTAACCTCCAAGACTGTAAGAAAGAACACTTTTGTTGTCTAAGTCATTCTGTCTGTGGAAGTTTTTGTATAGTAGCCCCAGGAAACTGATACACATATTTTTGCACAGCTTGTAGTCAGATTTAAAAAGAAAAAACCATATAACACATCCCTTATGCTGGTAATATCTGGAAGAATGAGCAGATGTAGCCTTTTCCAAAAGATCTTTTCTATCACCATTCACAATTAAAATGAGCTCAGAGGATATAAAAAAAAAATCCTTGACTTTTCAAAACCATCATATCCACATATCACGTATAGTATATGTGGGAAGAATTATGAGGTCCTCTTCGTAATTTTTTATTCTCCATTTCTGAATATTCCTGAGTCTTTTATTGACATCCTTCTCAGCCCCAAGTACCAAGCTGTGTTTGAGAAAAGCAGTGTCAGATGCATCAGGCCCAGGGATTATTCAAAGATTGAACCACCTTGGGTACCAAGTACAAATAGAGATTTAAGGACTGCTCCATTAACAATTCAGGATCAGTGGATTTGAGTAATGGTAGGAATCTGTACTGGAAATTTTTCGTTGTGACATATGTATACAAAGAACGTATATAATATGTAAACATAGGCTGGCCAGATAGCTCAACAGATTAAGTAGCTTGCTTAGGCAGACACAGGAGCTGGGGGTTCAATTTCCTGCCTGCTGTGCCAGCCCTGCCCCCGGGGTGGGTGCACTGAGACATTGAATGAGACTGGGCATAGTGGTGTGTGCTTGTAATCCCAGTGCTTGGGAAGTTGAAAACAAGAGGATCACTATGGGTTCAATCTGTGTAGTGAGATCCTGTACTAAAAAAAAAAATATATATATATATATGTAATAAATAATATATTAAATTATATATATAATAAGGAGACTATAGCTGACCGTCAATATGAATGAATTTTAAAAATAATACTGAATGTTAAAAAGTTGCTGAAGAATATTAACAGTAAAATATCATACCATATTGTCACAGCTATGCAGTATTCTGGTACAGGACTGTGCTACCATTTATCCATTCTCCTGTTTGTGATCATTTGATTTGCTTTTAGCTTTTGTTTTGTTTTCTTTTGTCACTACAAGCAATACTGCCATAGAAATTCTTTGTGACTCTTGATTCTTACATATCCTCATTCTTTGGAAGGGGTAATTATTGAACATGATACCTGTAATTATTAAACATGAACTCAATTTTAAAAAATCTTCATTCTTATGCAACTCCCTAGATTGAGTCTGATGTAAGTAGTCCAAGAAACAGTCCTTTTGGTCCTTCTCATTCTTCAGAATGATACATGTATAGTATAAACCTCTCTTGCTTGTATTGATTTTATCTTGAAACATGACTCCAATGCTTCATTTTGAAGAGGAGAAAATCCTCTGTATCTTTACTTTTATTCACACCACTCCTATCCCCAGCAATAGAGGGGTAATGTGCAAAGATAAACTGTGGAGTGAGGAGAATGGAAAGCAACTTCCATATGTCATATATACTACACTAGAGAAGACCATATTATAAGGGTTCAACTATATAGTGCAGATTATGAATGCGTGGATTCTTATGCACAGATGTTCAGAGATAATAATCAACTTTAGGCACATGATAAATATCTAATTACTCATTTGATAATTAAAACTCAAGATAGACTGAAATAGAAAAGACTTCTTAACAGAAGTGGGATATGACCTGGGTCTTGAATGATGGATAAGCTGGAAATAAGGACAAGAAGTGGGAGAAGCATCAGATGATCACTAGAATGTGCTAAACAAAGGGAAAGCTAGAGGCAGCATAAGATAAATCAGAAATGTAAATTGTCAGACAGCATGGATGGAAGTGGATGCCAACAAAACATAACTAGCCTGGTTCAGTTATATGAAAGCACTGACATCTAAGAGAGATCCTATCAAAGGAACTAAGAAAGAGAGCACATGTTCAAAGCAAAGGATGAAGACCATGAAAATATCAAAGTCAGCATTCTTTGCAGAAAATAGATATGAAGGTGTCCATAGGAGCCGGGGCGATAGATCGGCAGTCTAAGTGCCTGCCCTGGCAAGTTTGATCCCTAGGACCTGAGTTCGATCCCCGATACCACATGGCATGTCAGCCCCAGAATTGGGTGCTATGCCTCCCCAAAACCGGATATAGTGGTATGCCTGTAATCCCAGAAATGGGGAGACAGAGACAGGAAGTCACTTTGAGTCTGAGCTGTGTAGTGCGACCTTGCATCAAATAAATTTTTAAAAAGTGTCCACAAGTCAAGCACCCAGCAGAGCAGGGCATTCAGAAATAAGTCAAGCAAGAAGACAGGGTTGCTCAAGGGTCTCAAAGACTTCTTTTCCCTGCTCTGCTAAATATTTTTTTAAATTTATTTATTTATTTGGGTTATGGCTGGCTCAGCCCACCCTGAGGGTGGGGCTGGAGCAGCATGTGGGGCTGGGGATTGAACTGTGGTCCCTGCGGTTGCCTAAGCTTGCCTAAGCTTGCCTAAGCAGGTGCTTTAGACTGCTGAGCCATCTCGCTGGCCCCTTGCTCTGCTAAATATTAAGGAGCCCCTATAATACTTTCTTCCACATATAACCCTCTATCATCTATGTCTAATCTTAGTTTATCTTGCTTCACCTCATTAATAGAACTAATTAAATGAGAACTATCTTGCTATCCAATCCACGCATTTACTCACCTAATGATCTCTCTCTCTCTCTCTCTCTCTCTCTCTCTCTCTCTCTCTCTCTCTCTCCTTCCTATGTTTATTGCTGAGGACTAGCCCAGGGGCCCTATACCTCAGCTCTTTTCAACTTTTTTTTTATTTTCAATTTTTTTTATGTGTGTGTGGTACTGGGGATTGAACTCAGGACCCTGTGCTTTCCAGGCAAGCTCTTAGTCTACTGAGCTATCTCCTCAGTCCCTTTTTTCATTTTCAGACAGGGTCTTGCCTATTTAAGTCTACAAGTGGAACTCAAGTTTGCAGTCTTCCTACCTAAACCTTGCTAAATGCTGGGATTATAGGTATGCACCGCCATACCTGGCTTCCTTGCCTTCCACTATAATTGACAATTTGTCTCCTGTTAAAAGCCATTCATCAGACTAAAGTGCATGCTGCCGGCATTGAGTCCCCAGTGTGCTGTGCTGGCCCTCGGCCCTGGGACACGCTGAGATGGCAATTGAGACTGGGCATGGTGGTGTACGTCTGTAATCCCAGCGCTTGGGAGCCTGTAACAGGAGGATCACTACAAATCCAATCTGTGTAATGAAACCCTGTAGGCACTGTCCTAAATACAGAAAAGAAAAAAAGAAAGTCATTCAGAGCCAGGTGTAGTAGCACATTCCTAAAATTTCAGCTCTCTGTGTGGCTAAATCAGGAAGATCACAAGTTCAAACTCACCTTGAGCAGTTTAATGACTTAGAAAGCCCTGTCTTAATTTATGTTTATTTAGAAGTTATTTTTATTTATTTTTGTTTTGGTCTTTTTTTGAGACAGGGTCTCACTAGCTGCAGTGATCCTTCTGCCTCAGCCTCCCATGTCCTGGGAATATAGGCATGTGCCACAATGCTCGACCTAAAGTGTGGTGTTGTAGCTCAGTAAAGCAGCCCTGAATGTAATCCACAATACCAGAGAAATAGCATTCCTTCCATTAATTCACTGGATTCCATCTGAATCAGTTAGAATTAGGTTCATCTGATATCAACAGAGGTTCAAAATAATTGTGTCTTTTAAAAAAGTTTATTTCTCTCACAAAAATCCCATATCTAAAGTTGATAGAGTGACGTTTTTCTATAAAGTCTTTAGAAAACCAAGTCCTGTGAAACCACATCCCTTGGATATATCTCTTGTCCTAAATGTCCAGACTAGCAGCTGGGATTGTAGCCATTACTTCTAAATTTCAGGCAGCAAGATGGAGGAAGGGATAAAATGTAGGGGAAGGGGTATGTTCCATCTGTCATCCAAAGAAAGTTCCATGAGTGTTGTCGTATGATACTCCATCTTATTGGCAAGAAATAATTACAACGCTACATTGATCAGCAAGAAAGGCTAGGAAATATAATCTTTAATAGGTCATGAAGCCAGCTATGAGTTGGGAATGTTATTACAAAAGACAAGACAGATATTAGAAGATAGCTAACAATCTCTGCTATACTCTTCCTTCCTTCCTTCTTAAAGACTTTTTCCCTTTTTACTATGTAATTAATATTTATTAGGACATGTTTGAGATATATAATAATTACATTTATATCACATAATTGGTATGAATATATATTTCATCTTGATCATTTTTTACCACCCCCTTCTCCAACAATCCCCTCTTTCACTCTTTCCCCAGGTT
>PVKN010013158.1:0-20150 GCA_004027915.1 Capromys pilorides | reverse complement strand
ATAATAATAATAATAATAATAATAATAATAATGTAATATATAAAATATAATATATAATATAAAATTATATATATATTTCACTGAGCAGTATTAAGAATATATATAATATATATATTTATTATTATATTTCACTGAGCAGTATTAAGAACTAAATGTATTTTCATACGTAAAATATCTATGACTAGCATATAGTAGGTGCTTCAAAAATCACAGCTTTAAAAAATTATGTTAATATTGCTCCCATTCATAAATAGGAAAATTGAGTCTCAGAGAAATTAAGTGACTGATATGAAGTCACATACAGAGCTAGGATTGAACTAAGACACCTGCCTAAATCTATTGCTTTCCCCATAGCAAAGCAGGAGTGAACAGCCTACAGGCAGCAGCTGGCTAGAAGCTGGGCCCAGAGCGCCTAACCTTCCACTTGTGCTGCTTTTAATCTGTAGTGTCTGGATTATTCTGCCACCTCTCCTTAAACTTACCCCAACTACCTGGCTTGGATCTTAAAACTCCTCAGGAGCAGCCATTGTTCAAAGCAAGTTCCCAATGGCTCCCCCTGCTGAATTCCTTGGGAACTGCACCTTGTCAGAGTGGGCCTCTTGGCACAGGGACTAAGAGTATGGTTCAGTACCACAACTGGAAATTAGAAATTGTGTTTGTTCTTGTGTCTGTTGCAGGTGTGGCTGTGCGAGCCACATAGCACATAACTTTCACTTAAATTCTTTTTATTATTATAGTTATTAATGTGTGCTAATCATGACATTTTCATAGATGCATATAGTGTGCATTGATCTTACCCATCCTCCCTATTCTTTCTTACCAAATTTTATAGAATTAAAAAAGAAAATCAGGTTCCTCCTACCCACTCCAGTCTCTCCAGTGGTAACCAGCTAGGGACCTGGAATCTTTGTCATTCTTGAGTTCAGAAACCTCCTCTCCTTCCTTCCTCCACCAATTCCATCTCCCATTTTGCATATAAGAACCCTAGTAGATATGGAATTTTGACCCTACTTTGCAGGGAGGAATGGGAGGCCCAAAGAGGGAAAGCGGTTTGCTAAAGGACGCAAGGCTGAACCCAGAGTTCAAACCCAGGTGAATGTGCCTGGTCAAGTCCAGCGGTCTTTCTGCCATCTTCCTCTTCCTGATTCCTGTCCAGAACCTTAGTGCTTAACTGCCTGACATGAGGCAGAAGCTAAATTCTCAGGTTTGAATAAAGTTAAAGGTTCCTTTTTAAGGAGGAAAGGCCCTGATCATGTGAGAGCTGTGACCAACCATCATTTGTTTGGCCAAGCACCAGTGGTGAAGGGAGGGTCAGGCTGGTAGTCATCTAGAGCCTTCCTGGGTGGGAAAGGACACAGACTGGAAAGAAATCTGCTGGCTGAGGCAGGGTCAGGGGCAAGAGGAAAACATCCCATCCAGCTGATTGTTGTCTCATTGTCCAACTACCCCATCCAAGGAAAATCACACAATGCAAGCAACTGGAAGTGTTATGGAACCGAGTACTGAACCAAATGGAAAACACTACACAAGGAGTAGGAAGGCAATCAACTTTATTACGCTGGTGGGCTGCTGGGGAATCACTCTCAAAGCATCTGTCCTGAGCCAGCTTTGGGCTTAGTTTGTATACATCTTGCAAGTGAGAGATACAAAAGCTTCAAAGCATGAATTTGTATTGGGCAACATCAATTATTCTTCATTGCTGGGCAGAAAGTCCTTGAAACAAGTCAGCAAACACGGTGTGCCTGGGGTTGGAAAGTACAAGCTGTGCTGCTGGGTGTGGTCAGGCTGAGCGCAGTTGGGTGAGCTCTGGTGTACTCAGTCAGGGCTGAGTAACAGATGAGCTCCAGGTAGGCTGCATGCTCTTATTTTGTCCTAATATGATGTTAGACTACTCGCTGACTTTTACATTTTTTAAAATTTCCATCACAGTGGGTCAGCAAGAAGAGGTCCCTGGGGCTGGGGAGATAGCCCTGTGGCACAAGTGCCTGCCTGGCAAGCGCAAGGTCATGAGTTCAAACCCTGATCCCACAAAAAAAAAAAAAAAAAAAAAAAAAAAAAAGAGGTCCCTGAGGGAATTCCAGATGGCATTTCCCAAACATCCCCTACCATCAAATGCCACTGTGCCCTCAAACACACTCTTCTTGGACACCCTCCCACTCTGTGCTCAGCACTTCCATCCCTCACAGCCCAAGGTGTAATGTCTGCTCCCGCGACCAGCAAAGTGTGCAAAGTGTTTGTTTCATGCTTGCCTCCCATGTGAATTAGTAAACTAATGCTGCAGATAGGGTCAATGTATTAAGTGTTCTTTGGGTTCTTCCCAGTGTCTACCTCAGGATTTGGCATGCGATTTGTAACAGCCAAATCTTGGAAACAACCCAAATGCTCATCAACTGGTGAAGGGGGTTTTCTTATACAATGGAGCACTATTCTGCCATAAAGGATACACTCCAGACATTTCTAGGAAAATGGATGCACCTTGAGACCATATCAAAATAAATTGGACATAGATATGTAAATACCACATTGTTTGTCTTGTGTGAGAAACCGAAAGTGTAAATTAGGACCAAAATGGTTAATAGTTATTGTGAAATAAGGAAAAAAATGTTCAGTGAGAAGGGGACAGAGGAAAGGGAAGGGGAAAGCAAAGAAGGGAAAAGTTTTAAAAATGAGAAAGAAAGAAAACATAGAAACAAAGCTTTTATAAATGGGAAAGGGAGGAGGGGGTTGGGGCAGGGAGGGTAGGGGGATAGAAAAAAACCCCAAGTTATGTCATGTACTGGGTTATGTTTTAGAAATAGATTCCTGACCACTGATTCTTTGCATCTAGGTAGTTGTTTACTTTTCAGAATGAGTAACACCCTTCACCCCATTTTCCCATTTGTTTTCTCTTTTCTGTAGAGTAGCTATTGAGAACTTTTTGTGGTTTTACATGAGAAAGATATAGTTCCTAACACAGTGTTTATGTCTGAGGTTCCTTTTTTTTGACACGGAATCTCAGGCTGGGGAGATAGCTCCATACAACAGCAAGCACAAGGGCCTGGGTTCAGTCCCCAGTTCCACAAAAAAAAAAATGCTGGAGTCCTGACCACTGGGAGACCACACACTTGGGCCCCTCACTCCTGTCCCTCTCCTTGGACAGGAGCCTTCTTTCCCTCAACAAATATGTTCTGCTCATTACAAAAAAAAAAAAAAAAAAAAAAAGACATGGGGTCTCACTGTGTAGTTCAGGGTGACCCTGAACTCACTAGCCCAGGCCAGCAGGGCCTCAAAATCACAGCGATCCTCCTGCATCAGCCTCCCAAGTGCTGGGATTGCAAGTGTGCACCACCGCGCCTGGCTCGGGCTTCCTTTGCACAGCCTTCAGGGCTTCTTGACTGTTTCAGCCCTACTGTGAAGTCACCCATCCATTAATTCACTCAAACGTACTGGGCATCTATTTTGTACCAGACCTTGATGCTGAGCGCCAGAGTCAACAATAACAGTTTCCATCCTCAAGTAGCTCACAAAACCACATAATACTTTCCAAAATGTGTACTAATACATTAGATAGAAACTTTTTTTTTTTTTTTTTTTTGGTACTGGAGATCAAACTCAGGACCTTGCGCTTACCAGGCAGGCACTTAAGCCACTGAGCTATCTCCCCAGTCCAGAAACATCTTGATATCTGCCAAAATGTAGATGTCCAGCTCCATCTTTGGTTTATAGAATCCTTATGAGAGGAATCTGCGCGTCTGCATTTCAAAAGTTGCCTACATTTGCTTTCAATTCCTACTAAAAATTCAGAACCACTGAGTGGAATAGCGGCAGGCAAATGGAATTTAAACTCTAAGAACGATTACAGACAACTTACACACAAAATGACATGAGAATAATGCCACAGTATAGTCACGGTTGCATAGAAAATTAGACAAGCTGCAGGTCTTCCGTCACGGACCATTCAAAGACAAGACGTTTCAAAGGTTTATAGATGAAACAAAGTACCCAGGGTTCCAAACGGCATTAAATAACTACCCTGTGTTTGTGTTGCGTGAAGGCTGCCTGGAGCATCAGGGTTCGAAGGTGGCAAAGCTCTGAAATTGCCCCGCAGGTTTCATCTTGACCCAGAGGCGGGCTTTCGTGTATTTCCCTCCGCCGTAGTTCGTAATCAGCTCTTGGTGCGGAGCAGCGCGCAGGCGCACCTAGAACAGATGGGGGGGTTTTTTCCCACGCATGCGCAATACGTAGACACTCAAAGAGTGATGCTTAAGGGCGACTTTTTTCTCCCGTTTTCAAGACGTTTCATTTTTGAATCCAGAGACCTAATGTCTTCATTTTGCCGAGGGATAGAATGTCTCAATTTAATCCTCTTTTCCTTTGTGAACCTCTAGAGTAAGTCGGATGCCAGTACCCAAGATGGCGGAAGGCCCTACACAGGCACAGTCCGCTAACAGGCGCAGTACAGGAGCAAAGGGATCTCCAGAGGGCGGGAGTTTGGGGGCGGGGCCTGGGAGCCATCCTTGCTGCGGGCCCCCGCCCCCGGCCGGGCCCTGTGCTGGCCGCGGCCGCCCCTGGGGTGAGGAACTCTGCAGGAACCTGCGGCAGCCAAGCGCGGTGAGGTGGGGCTCGGGCAGGCGGGAGGTGCCCGGGTTAATGGTCCGAGGCTTAGGGGCCCGCCCGCCTGGGGCACCCCCGGGGATCCCGTTTGGGCAACGGCCTCCCGATTCCCGGGCGGCGACGGACTGGCTGGGACGCGTCCGAGGGCCCCCGACCGGCCTGCCTCAGCTTGCTGCTCCCGCCACCGCTCTGCGCTCGGTCCGCGCAGAAACAGAACTTCCCTACCCTCGCGTCCAGCAGCCGCCAGCCCGGGCTGTCCGCAGGCAGCTCTGCTTCTCCCGCCCATTCGCTCCACACGCCGGGGAGCTTAGTGATTCTCTGTGCCCCGCAGCTGTGCACGTGATCAGTCTCCAAGGCCGCGTCTCACCCGCCACCCGCCGCCCACTCGGGAACCCTGACGCTTAAAGGACCCAGTCAGGTCACTCCTCGGAAACCTTTCCAAGCTGCCTTTCCAAGCACAACCATCCCCAGTTCTCTGCTTTTGCGCTCGTGGCATCCACTTTTCCTGCCTTTCTTTCCCACCTGGAATAAGGTCGTTTGTTTTCCCCCTATTTCACAGTGTAGCCCATTGCTAATCACAGTAGTTAATATTTACTAAAAATTGTTAGGGTGCACTAAATACATCCATGCACAGATCTCCTTACAGAGATCTCAAAAGTGGGTTCTGACTTCACATTTTACAAATGAAGAAACTGAGGCACTTAACAGATTTTTAAATTTTTTAAGTTTGTCTTTGAGACAGGGTTTCACTATGCAGTTCAGCCTGGCTATTATAGCCTAGGCTAGCCTCGAACTCACAATGATTTTCCTGCCCCAGCCTCTGCAATACATGCCTGGTTACATATAAATTATTGTGACAGATGCATAAATATGAGTGATTAGAACTGGAAACTGTGCCCAGGGCATAATAACTGGACTAAATTGTCTTTGGATTTGATAAGTGACTGTGGAATTGGTTTGTATCTTAGCCCAGGAGTTAGGCGGGGATTATGGTGCCCAAACATGTTTGTGAGACGGCTTAGCGGGGAGAATTGATGTTTCCGAATTGACAGAATGAGCTCAAGACAAAATGAAGTCTGTAACGCAGTGGGTATCCTACCACTGAGTTAGTTCACTCTCTGCTTTTGTTTTCTCCTTTTCCTTAGAAAGTTGTAGGCTTGGAGGTCATTATTTCACAACCTTTTGGAGGTAAGCTGTGATTTCACAGGGAGAGAGTGAGCTAATATAATGGAGATAGCATCGAATTGGGAATCAGAGTAGGGGTTCAGTCTCTGCTTTACTACTAACCCATTATGTCCCTTTTAGGGGGAATCTTGTTTTTCTTAATTGCAAAATAAGAACAATAATCTCTCTCTCTCTCTCTCTCTCTCTCTCTCTCTCTCTCTCTCTCTCTGTATTTAGTAGAGAATCTTACTATGTAGATCCAACTTGTAGTGATCCTGTGTGTTCAGCCTCCCAAGAGCTGGGATTATAGGGAGCACCACCATGCCTAGTCTCAATCTCTGTTTTAGAGTGCCCCAGGGGTGGAGCCAGCACCGCAAGATGGGTATCTAACCCTGGCCCCTGTGTTCTGCCCACGCAGGCACTTTAGTCCACTGAGCTGTCTATCTAGCCAGCCCCCTAAATTTTTTTAAAAATGAAGAATGCAAGTAATTTTGTGAATACCGTACAACTGGAGGTGATCTTTTTTTCTCTCTCTTTGAATGGCTATAAAACTCAGTATTCTGCAAGACTTGGTGTTAATATGGATCATGTTACTTATTGTCCTTTTATTTTATTTTTTACATTTTATTATTTGTTTATGTTATGGCTAGCTCAGCCTGCCTTGGGGGTAGGGCTGGTGCAGCATATGGTGCTGGGGATTGAACCGCTGTCCCTGCAGTTGCCTAAGCAGGCACTTTAGACCGCTGAGCTATCTTGCTGACCCACATACTGTCCTTTTATCAGTTGCTTAAATATAAAAGCATTTGGCAAATGCCAGGCACTGGCTTAGGAGCTGGGAATTAGCATTCAATAAAACAGTATTTTTGTTCTAGTGGAATTTACATTCTGGAAAATTATTATACATAATAATTAGATAAGGCCAGATAAAACATGGCAAGTTAAATAGAAACATCAGTGTTTGTAGAGTGTCAGTTATTTCAGATAGGTGGTAAGGGACAGCTTCTTGAGAAGGTGACACTAACACAGAGCTAAAGGTGGGAGGGTATGATAATGAAGAGAACTGAGGGCAAGAAGAGAAGTAGGAGGTGGCATTAAAACAGTTGGGCTTTGGGATTGAGTAATTAGGACCGTGTAGGCCATTAGAAAGATTTTTGTCTGGAAGGCTGGGGATGTCCTCAGCGGCACAAGGCTTACCTGGCAAGCATGAGGTCCAGAATTTGATTCCCACCGCCCCCCAAAAAAGGAGAGAATTGTAAAGGAGAATTAATATTTCCTCCTCCAAATTGCTGGAGGGTTCTGAATAGCATCATCTGTGTTATATATTCAAAGAAGCCTCTGATCACTCTATTGGCAATAAATAGTTTAGGAAGCACACTACCATCTAGGAAGCATTTGTAGTAATCCAGACATCTCAGTTACCTGTTGCTGTGCAAGAAATCATCTCAAAATTTAGCAGTTTAAAAAAAGTCATTTGTTGTCTTACATATTTGTCAATGGATCTGAAATCCAAGAGTGGATTAGCTAGCTTGCCCTGGCTTAGAGTCTCTCCAGGCTGGCAGCTGATGCTGCAGTGATTTGAAGATTTCAGTTGAGGCTGGAGGACCTGCTTCCGAGATGGGGCACTATCAACCCAGCTGTTCCCCTTCTAAATATTTTCCTAGAGGAATTAAAGACATCGTACCACAGTAATATAGGTACACCCATGTTTATAGCAGCATAATTGCTTTAAAAAAATGTGTTTAGTACAGGGTCTACAGGGTCTCACCACATAGATCACATTCATAGTGATCCTCCTGTTTTTTTGGCCTCCCAAGCTCTGGTATTACCAGTGTGTGTCACCACACCCAGTCTCAATCGCAGTCTCAGCCAACCCCAGGGGTAGGGCTGGCAGCGAGCTGGGGATCAAACCCTGGTCCCTGAACTCTGCCTAAGCAGGCACTTTACTCTGCTGAGTTATCTGGATGTCTCAGTAGCAGTATAATTTGTAATAGCTGAATTTTGGAAACATCCAAAGGCCCATCAACTAAGGAATGGATAAAAATCGATCAATGTGGCATTTTTAATACAATAAAATAAAAAAAGAAAAATACAATAAAGTACTATTCAGCCATAAATAAGGATAAACTTGAGGCTTTTATAGGTAAATGGATGCAACTTGAGAGACCATACTCATAAACGAAATAAATCAGACTCACATGTAACCGTCATATCTTTCTGGTGTGAGAAACTGAAAGAGTAAATAAGATCCAAAATGTACAGTAGATATTGTGAAATGGGAAAAAATTGTTCAAAAGAAGAAAGGAACTCAGTATGAGAAAGGGGAAAGGAAGGGAAAAGAAAAAAAAAAAAAACCCACTAGTTTCTCTTAGTTCATTGAAAAAAAAAAAGATTCATGAATCATTTGGAGAATTTTTTTATGCCTGTATCTAGTACTCCCAGTAACTAAGGATAACAGTATGCAGTGTGTTAACTACTGTTATTATCTTGTCATTTTTAACTTATTAATTTTTATTTATTATTATTATTTTTGTTTTAATTTTTTTCATCAAAAAAAAGGTGGTGCGCTTATAGGTCTATTTGCAGAGGGCCCCAGTTCCTGAGCTCTGGGTCTCTTCACGATGCTTTCATGTCCTCAGCACAGAACAGGTAACTTCTGCCAGAGAGACTGATCAGAGAGGTAGAGAGACGAAGGGAGCAAAGAGGGCAAAAGAACCACTTATGCTCTTGTCTCAAGTCAGTTCTACTTTGGTGTAGCCTGCACTCAAGGGAAGAGAATGAGAATCTCCCATCCCATAGTGAAAGTTAAACCCAGGCAGGGCCTTTGCACTAAGCCACACCTCTAGTCTTTTATTAATTTTTATTTTTTATTTTGAGATAGGGCCTTGCTAAGCCACTAAGTTGTACAGGCAGGGCTGAACCTACTACCCTCCTGCTTCAGCTTCCCAACCTGCTGGGATTACAAGTTACACAGTGCTGATTTAGACTCCACCTTGTGAAAGGAGTATCAAAGTTTTGTGGTTGTATCTTAAAGCCATCACACCAGGTGAGAGAATGGTTTGACTAAGGAAATAAAAGGTTTGCACTTACAAGTATTTTTCCCTTTTTTGCTCTTGGCACTTAGTACCAGTCAGTGTCTTTGTGCTATAGCATTTACACCTCCATTCCAAGCTTAGGTGGGATTCCTCATTTTTTAAACTTTATTTATTTAGTGCCTCTTTTGGTACCAGGGATCAAACTCAGGACCTTGCACTTACCAGGCAGTGCTTATACCACTGAGCTGTATCCCCCACCTTTAATGTCTTTTAGAGAGATGATCTTGCTATTCTAGGTCACTTTGAGCTCACTATGAGTCCACTTTGTAGCCCATACTGATTTTGAACTTGTAATGATGCTCCTGCCTCAGCCTCAAGTGCTGGGATTATAGGCATGCACCACCATATCCTGCTTTTTTTTTAATTTTTAATTTTAATTTTTTTGTCTTTTTGAGACAGGGTCTCACTATGCAGTACAGGCTGGCCTTGAGCATACTGTTGTAGCCCAGGCTGGTCTCGAACTCACACCAATCCTCCTGCCTCAGCCTCCCAAGTGCTGGGATTACAGGCATGCGCCACCACGCCCGGCTTTTTTTTTTTTTTTTGACTGGGTTCAGGCCTATGTAGTTCATGCTGGTCTTGACCTCATTATGTAGCACAGGCTGACCTTGACCTCATAGCAGTACTACTCAGCCTCCTGAGTGCTGGGATCATGGGAATGTGCTACCATGGTTTAAAGTGTTTAACTGCTCCTTTTGGAGGTTTCCATAGTAAGTTTATTGGGGTTTGAATCAGTGGCCTTCACACTGAGCTATATCTCTAAAACCTTATTTTTATTTTTTATTTTGATACAAGCTCTTGCTAAGTAAGTCATTAAGTTACCCAGATTGGACTCCAACTTGTGATTCTCCAGCTTCAGCCTCCCAAAGCTCTGGGATTACCGTTATAGGTGAGGGAGTGCTAAATACACTATTCCTATCATGCTCCACCCCATTGTCACACAGGTGGCTCTTGGGCTTCATCGAGACTGCTGCCCTTCTCAGTCTGATTCCTAGAAAAAGAAGCAGTAGGTCCTATTTATTCTGTACCACTGTGGCAGACTGCTGATACTGAGTTGGAATTTGTATTTGTAGGATAAGTTAATGAGGAAAAGAAGTCTTTTCTCACTCTATTCAGTAATAGAAGAGTACCAAGGTGTATCTTGAGAAAGTTCAGAACTAAATTTTATTTATTTATTTATTTATTTCAGTACTGGAGATTGAACTCAGGACCTTGTGCTTGCCAGACAGACGCTTATTCTGTTGAGCTATCTTCCTGGCCCTCAGAACTAAATTTCAATGTCAGAGAGTTCCCTAATGTAATTTTTCTGTCTCTACCTTTTCTTGTTGTGGGGCAAATCATACAACTTCAAATCATTTTAAAATCAATTTTTAGAGCAATTTTAGATGTATAGAAAAATTGCACAGCACAGTGAGTTCCTATATATCTTGCATCTAGTTTTACCTTATAGTATTATGGCATATTTGCTATAATTTTTTGCTTTTTTTTTTCTAAAGTATTGCTGATTATCATCTTCTCAAGTAATGTTTGCATATTTCTGGAAGCCTCATTCCAAAAGAGGATTTAATGAGAATTCTTTGAGCTGCTTATATGGTTTATTGAGACACTAGGTTGCAGTATATAAAATTGCCATTTTTGTAGGTTAAAAATAGTAGGCAAGCCAGCCATGGTGGTGCACACCTGTAATCCCAGCACTTGGGAGGCTGAGGCGGGAGGATCAATGTGAGTTTGAGACCAGCCTGGGCTACAAAAGTGAGCTGAAGGCCAGCCTGAACTCCATAGTGAGATCTTGTCTCAAAAAGACAAAAAAAAAAAGCAAAGGGTCAGTGCAAAGCCTTGAGTTTGATTCCTGACACATATTAATGATTTTGTGTGGTACAATCTAATATTTTGGGATCTCGATTCATGGAAGGACTAGACTGGGGCCTCCAGAATTGCTGTGTGCAAAATCCTGGCTCAGTCCTCATTAGTGGTAGGACCAAAACGAGGCCCCAGTTCCTTTGAAATGATCTACTCTGCTCTTGTTGGTAGAAATCCTAGGTAACAGCAGTTTCTGTCTGGCAGAGAGGGATTGAGCTCCGCTGAACTCGGCAGAGCAGCCTCTCACAGAGCCATAGTAAGTAGATTACACAGCGCTGGTGGAAAGCAATGGCAACAAAGGAAGATGTTTATTGTATCGGAGAGCTTTAAATTACCCTAGCCTGAGGCATGGATGCCACCAGGGCGTGGTAGGTGCCACTCGACTCCTCCTGCTTCAGCCTTTACTGCCTAGGATGGGCTCCACAGACTCAGGTACCTTCAGTTGCTCAGGAGGTAATCTAAGTTAGAAAACAGTTTTTCTCTGTGACTCTCTTATAAGAAAAGTAAAATGTGGGCTATAATCCCAGCCCTCTGAGAGGATGAGACAGGAGGATCACAAGTTCAAACCCAGCAGGAGAACCTTAGTGACTTAGCAAGAGCCTGTTTTGAAGTAAAAAAAGGGCTGGGGATGTAGCTGAGTGTGAAGGATCTGGATTCAATCTTCAGTACTTGGGGCAGGGGGAGCAAAAGAAAAACAAGTTCAAATACAATGATAAATGACGACTGAGGTCTGCTAGCAGTGTGAGGAGAGTGTCTTGGGCAGGGAGGGGAGCTGTGCTGAGCATGCTGTGCACATTCCCAGTCTAAAGGGGGAGGTGCTATTTAGATGTAGTTCTGGAACCATGAGTCAAGGGATTTTCCAAAGGAGCCAGAAATAGGGATTTTTAGGTGTATTCTCTTCAATTACAAATGTTGGTGCCTAATTTGAATTATTCACTGTCGCTGTGTGGGCCACACACACACAATATATTTCTTCACTATGCATTGCTGACAACTTGCTAACAGCTAAGCTGGATTAGACAGCTCCTGCCTTTAAGTCACTAACAGATTAGTAGAGAAGACAGACAAATAATGGTGATAAAATATAATACAAGCCAGGCACTGTGGCACACACCTGTGATCCCACTATCACCACCGCAAACACACACACGCACACACACACAGAATTCATGAAGACAAAATGACATAATGCATGTAAAGCTCTTAACAAAGTGACTGATCCCTAAAAGTGCTCCGTATTCACACATTTCATAGGCCCCACACCAGGTGAGGTGCCCCTCCTGTTTTCTCATGCTGTCTTTCCGTGTTTCTATTATTACACATGCCACAGTGGATTGTGTCTGTTTTCTCTGCTGGACTAACAGCATGTTAGGTGATTCATTCAAGAAATGTCTGTCTCTCTGGCAGATCCTAGGGATGCAGTGATAAACCAGGAGCTCTTGGTTTAGCACTGAGTTTCAAAGAAATGGCAGGAAACACTTGTCCTGTGACCCTGTTTCATGGTCATTTGGGAACTGATGTTCAGCATAGCCCCTTGTAGAGACAGATTTGGGCCCATATTCATATTGAAATGGATCTGAGGAGCCTTATAATAAAGGAATAGAGGTTTACTTTGTCCAGCCACGCTTTGTCAGACTTAGTGAATGTTTGCTGAATAGATTTGCTTCATCTAGATAGTCCTTAGTTCTGTATTTGCTTTGGTCACCAGCTCAAGAGGACGTAGGAGTGCTACAATGGTTTGAGGTGCTGCAGAAGCAAGCAGCCTCTGACTGCATAGGGACCTGTGGGCTTGCTGTCTGCTGCCCTCATGGAGACAAGAAGTTCTGGGATGAACAGCATGAAGCCCCAGTCCCTGCAGCTGGTGCTGGAAGAGCAAGTGCTGGCACTGCAGCAGCAGATGGCAGAGAACCAGGCAATCTCCTGGAGGAAGCTAAAGAACTCCCAGGAGGCCCAGCAGAGGCAGGCTACCCTCGTGAGGAAGCTGCAGGCCAAGGTGAGGCAGCTGCCCCCTCTCATGGGGGGAAGGGAAAAAGAGAACACTCAGAAGCACTGGGCTCCAGAGTAGGAGATGTGCTGGAAATGGCTCACTCAGAGCCTAGAGGGGAGAACGCACAGCATTTAGCGTGCTTGCTTGCTTTATTTTTTTATGGCCGGCTCAGCCTACCCTGGGGGTGGGGCTGGCGCAGCGTGTGGTGCTAGGGATGGAACCATGGTCCCTGTGGTTGCCTAAGCTTTCCTAAGCAGGTGCTTTAGACCACTGAACCATCTCACTGGCCCAGCATTTAGCTTTAAATACACAACTTCACCATATGTGTTCATAGCTCCTCTGTGGGCCTATGGCGGTATTGATTTTTGTTTTGAACAGAGTATGTTGCTCAGGCTGGCCTTTAATTTAGAGTGATCCCACTGCCTCAGCCTTATTTATTTATTTATTTACTTACTGATTGAGACAGTCTCACTATGTAGTTCAGGCTAGCCTTGAGCTCATTTTTGTAGTGCAGGCTGGTCTCAAACTCACGTCAATCCTCCTGCCTCAGCCTCCCAAGTGCTGGGATTACAGGCACGTGCCACTACGCCCAGCTGTCTCAGCCTTTTATATACTAAGTGTACAGGTATGTATCACCACACCCAGCTTGCCACTTTTAAAGACCATGTTTGTAAGGATTAACTTTGTTACCCTGGGTGTCAGAGGCTAGAGCCAAAATCTGACCCTAGATTTTCAAGTTTTACCTCTCCAAAACAAGAGGCATACCAAAAGTATTCTCTAAATGCCCAAACAGAAGCTCTAAAATATTGTAGGTTTACCTCTCTATCACCACCCAGTTCTCTGTTCATACCAGGTTAGCCCAGGACCCCAGGGGCCCTTCATAGGACTGTCTGTACCAGCTGTATCTGTTGCCAAATGCCTTTTCTCTGCCACAGGTGTTGCAGTACCGGAGCTGGTGCCAAGAGCTGGAGAAGCGTCTGGAAGCCACTGGAGTGAGTGAGGCTGTGCTCTGGGTGCCCCCAGCCCCCTCAGTGAATCCACTTGTTAGGTTTCCTGTGCTGCCTGACAGGCTGAGATGAGCCCCTGAGTGTTCTAGCAAGACCGTTCTTTCTTGGACTAGCTATCACTGACCTGTCAGCTTCTAACTGTTGGTTCTCTGAGAACCAAGGCTACAGGTGACTTTCCAGAAGGAGCATGTGGAATTACAGGCAAAGAGTGCATCTTTTTTTTTCCAGTAGGTGTAGGTGTTTCTCTGTAGGAGAAAGGGGCATACCTGTGGCAGAATGTTTTGGTGTCACTAGCCAGGTCAAACTGGCTTCAGAAGACCCATTTACCTTTATTCCTGCTCCCTTAGGCACCTCGCTACCTTGCCTTCGAAAAATTATTTCAGAGGAAAGAAAGAACTAAAACACACTGAGCACATTTTATGTAGGCCAGGCACTCTTGGGCATAGTCATATATGTCACTTAGTCTGCAGAACACTTTTTTTTTTTTTTTTTTAATTTTATTTATTTATTTGTTTGCTTGTTGTGTTTGTTTGTTTCTTTATTTATTCATTTTGTGGCTGGCTCAGCCTGCCCTGGTGGTGGCGCTGGCGCAGCATGTGGTGCCGGGGATCGAACTGCAGTCCCCGCAGTTGCCTGAGCCCTTCTAAGCAGGCGCTTTTAGACCACTGAACCATCTCACCGGCCCTGCAGAACACTTTCTAAGGAGAATAATACTGCCTTTATTTTGCAACTGACGACCTTGTAGATGTTAAGTACTTCCCAAGGCCCAGAAAATAGTGTAGTAGAAACCAAGGCCATTGTTTCTTAGGTCCAAGATTCTTTTTACTACTTCATCATCTTTCAGGTGAGATGTTGGTTCACTTTTGGAGAGGCAGACACAGAGGATTTGCTTTGGGAATGTAGTGATTCAGAAGTGAAATGCAGTGATGACAAAATGGAGAGAGTTTGAAAAGTGAGCTGCTGTAGAAGAGGGTATCGGGGAATTGTTCTGAGTGACGTTCTCTTTGGAGGTGAATAAGGCTTGTTTCTATCTGGCAAAGGGACTGATCCCTCAGCGGTGTGAAAGTGTGGAGGAGCCCAACCTGGATCAGCTACTAAACAAATTGGACAAGGAACAACAAAGGTGATGGACCCCACATCTCCTGACCTAAGCACTTGCTTGGCTTGCCACTGGGTAGAGAAGGCTGATGGGAAACCTGTGTCCTGGGATTAACATGAATTAGAACCGTAGACCTCAGTTTTAGCTCTATCATTCTGAGCTTTGCAGAATTCACTGTCAGCTTATTTCCAAGAAATCCAAGGGTTGGACCAGACTTTATTTTGTACTTGTTCTTCCCTCTCCCCAGTGTAGGTGTGAGAGTCTAGCAGAGGTGAATACCCACCTTCGACTACATGTGGAAAAAGCTGATGTGGTGAATAAAGCCCTTCGGGAAGATATGGAAAAATTGACAGTGGACTGGAGTCGGGCCCGGGATGAGCTAATGAGGAAGGAAAGCCAGTGGCGGATGGAGCAGGAGGTAGGCAGAGCAGGGCCGTGTACTCTGGGTCCTGTCCTGGTCAGTCCTGGGAAGGGTTAACTTCAGGTCTTGAGTGGAAACTAAGCTGTCATTGCGAAAGTCTCTGACCATCCTTATTGATACTGAGAGCTTTGCCCCTATTAACCATGCCTAGGCTGGCAGCTTCACCCAACTTAGACCTTCTTTGTATTTCTACCTGGCCTGCCTCGCCTAGCTTTCCTAGCAGATTGCATGACCCAAAGCAAGTCTCTTTTGGAGAAGTGACCAGCTTAGGTTGTAGATAGACATGGAGGCTTATTGACACCTTTCATCTGGAAGACTGTATGTCTAGCTGCTAAGGAGGTAGATACTCAATTGAATGGAGAAAAAAGACTAGTTAGAACCTGGGAAATTTTCAGATCCCACCTAAAGGGAACAAATGTTTCCTGAGCCTTTGCTCTATGCTAGGTGATTTATGTATGATAGATCACTTAATTCTCCTTATAAGTTTGTGGTACTAGCTCCCATTTGAGCAAGTGTATCCTTTTCTCATCTAACCCAGGATAAGGCTACTTACCATCTAGGGCCCATTGCCCCAATGCCAACTTTATTAAACCCTTCAGTATAACCTTTATGTAGACACCTATTCTGTCTCCTGAAAGTCTCTCCCAGCACTCAGGAGTAAATCTAAGACTCTTATGTTGGTACAAGACAGTCCTCTGCCCTTGGGTATGACCTGGGTTTCTGAACACAGTTCTTCAAGGGCTATCTGAAAGGGGAACATGGTCGCCTTCTCAGTCTGTGGCGGGAGGTGGTGACCTTCCGACGCCACTTCCTGGAAATGAAGTCAGCTACTGACAGGTCAGTGTGGGGATCAGAAGGGAGGAGGCTTACCTCTGCCAATTCTGGACTTGAAGCAAAAGCCCCTTGTTGTAACGGGGATCAGGCATGGGGTGGGGTCAAGAGGGAGAGTTGCTGTTGGCTTCAGATTATTTTTCCCAGACCTGCCCCTTAGGTTTATTGGACCCAATCTGCATGCTCCCTTCCTTGATCCCTACTGGAGTCTGCTCTTTTCCTTGCTTGTCTTCAGAGATCTGACAGAGCTAAAGGCTGAACACGCGAGGCTCTCAGGATCCCTGCTAACCTGTTGTCTGCGCCTGACTGTGGGAGCACAGCCTCGGGAATCCAGTGGGTCTGGGAGAATGGATGAGTGTGAGCCACGCCAGCTGCTGCTGCTAGTAGCCAAGACCCAGGAGCTGGAGAAGGAAGCCCACGAGAGGAGCCAGGAGCTAATCCAGCTGAAGAGCCAAGGGGAACTAGAGAAGGCTGAGCTTCAGGACAGGTAAGATGGCTTGAGGCCCCAGGAAGCACCCTCCCAGGGAAAACTGACTTCCCCATAGAGCTGGGGTAGAGGAGACACCCAGATCACTCCCAGTGTGGGAGGGGAGGAGCGTGTGGGAGTCCAGTGCCCTGCTGGGGCTTGTTGCTGACCCCTCCTCTCAAACTAACTTATAGCTAGTTTCTTTCTTGTTAATTTATACAATCAGCTATGCCTCTGTTCTCTGTCAATACCAGACTACTCTCTGTTCCCACACAGCCAAGCTCTTCCTGCTTCTCTGCCTTTGAACAGGGAGACCTTAGGCTGGACTACCTCCCTTGCTTCTCTCTGCCTTATTCTTTAAGGCTAAGGTCACATGTCTTCTCATCTGTGAAGCCTTCCCTGACCTCAATAGCCTCTTACATTGTTATACCTCTGTGCTCTTTTTATCTGGCTGTTACAGCATGGATTTCATTCATTAGTTGCTTTTTGTTGTTATTGGTGGTGATAGGCTGATTTAGTGGTTTGTTTATTTATGTGGAGCTGGGATTGAACATAGGCCCATGCTGTGAACACACTTCACCACAGAGCTACATCTCCTGCTCAGCTGTTGTAATTTTAGGATTATAGTAAAATGGACTTTTAAAATTGATGTTAAAAAGAGCAGGGACTGGGGCTGGGGAGATAGCTCCATGGTACAAGTGCCTGCCTGGCAAGTGCAAGATTGTGAGTTGAAACTCCAGTCCCGGAAAAAAAAAAAAGGCAGGGACATAGCAGAGTCTCACTGAATCTTAGGACAATGCCCAAGGTTAAGGTTGTTTCTCCACCTATTGATGATGTTCGTAAACTGCAGGACCATTTTGTTTTGTTTTTGTATTTGGAGGCAATGACAGTGACAAGAACAGACCATGTCTTAGCAGGTTTTGTATTGCTAGTGCTTTTAATTTTGTCTGCCATCTGCAAGGCACCTAATGAATGACTTTGAGTTAGGCTTTTGAGTTACAGGAGTGTCTGTGTTGGAACTAGGGGGTGTTGCATAGCATCTCTGTCCATATCAGTGAGCTATCCAGGTGATAGTTAGGCTTTTGGAAATGGTACATGATAAAATTATTAAGACTTTTTAAACTTTAAGCTTGAATTTTAAGATTTTAATCTACTGGGTAATATTCACTTAGGAAATACTTGTTTATCCTACTCATCAGGTACTAAATTCCAAGATACGATGTTAAGTGATAAAAGATATTGTTGGGCTTTGAGGTTGACATCAGGGAGGTTGACTATACTCTGTCCCATATGACCCCTCCTTTTTACCTATCAGAATCAGAACCTTGGGCTGGAGGGACCTTGGGACCATCCCATGAGGCAATTCTGATGTTCTTATTGGCTTCAGGGTGCTTGACTTCAAGATCAAGCGAGGCCTGGAAGGGCCTGGGCCAGGGCTTTCCTTCAGCTCTCGGGTCCCCAAACACGTGTTCCAGCCTTGAGATGTGGTAAATCCCTGCATGTGTCTGAGTGGCTTTTGACTCCCCACCTCCCACCCCAGTTCAAGGCTATAGCATCATGTGGTATTCAGGGTGTGCAGAGGGGCTGGGGGTACACAAGGGATTCAAGGGCGGGGCTGCAGTGGAAGTGTCTGTGTTGGGACTGGGGGGTGTTGCATAGTATCTCTGTCCACACCAGTGAGCTATCCAAGTGATAGTGCTATGTTCTTCTCTCTAGGGTAACTGAGCTCTCTGCTCTGCTGACGCAGTCTCAGAAGCAAAATGAAGATTATGAAAGGATGGTAAAAGCTCTGAGAGAGACAATGGAAATACTGGTACATGATCCTGTGTTCTGGAGAGGAGTTGGGAGGGGTCTTATAGATTCATTGTCCTTTATGGACACATAGTAGTCTGAGCACAGAGACCAGTTTTTTAAATTGTCCTGAATGAAATCCTTCAAAGTGAGGAAATATTTTAGCTACATTTGAAAATTAACTCATTCATTCAATATTATTATTTTTTCACTTTCCCAACTGTATTCCTAGGGAAAATATAACATTCTTATTAGAGGAAGGTAGTGTATACAATGAGACATACTGTCAGCCAGGTGTGGTGGCACATACCTGTAATCCCAACACTTAGGAGGTTGAGGCAGTTTGAGGCCAACCTGTACTGTGTAGTAAGAACCTATGTCAAAAAACAAACAGATAGAGGGAATGAGGCAAGGGAGGAATACATTCTGCCACATTAGCAAATTACCAGAAAGTGTGTAAGAGGAAAGAGTATTGAGAAAAACAGCTGAGAAGTATGGCATTGTTTAATCTGGAGCAAAAAGGACCTGAGGGAGAAACTATGGCTGTATTCACGTAGCTAAAATTCTAACACTGAGGGAAAGATAGTTGAATTATTTATTGTTTTGCAGGGCAAAATCAAAGTCAGGCTGGAAGTTATGAGATAGTTGGGCTCACAACTAGAGCTGTTCTTTTGAGTAGTCTGTCTAGTGAAGGAGCAAGGATTTAGTCACTGACTGAACCCCTGCAGGGCTGTTAACAAAGGGATTCTTTAGGTTGGCCTTAGGACTGGCTCCCTTCCATATTTCCCTTCATCACTTGGAATTTTCACCTCTCTGATCTTAAGCAGTTCTTGAGCCACTCTCTACATGCACACCTGCGATTTCATCCAAACTAGAGTCAGCTATAAGCAAGACTTGTGCCTTTTTTTATTCCTTTTTGTCAGGAATTTGCCAAATTCAACATTTTTAGGGTTTTTCTAATATAAATGAGTGAAATGGACTGAGATATATGAGTTTCAGCTTTCCATTGCTATTGTGTTTAGCTTTTAGTACTGCAGAGGACACTTGAGCTTAGGCTTAAGGAACAGTGAGGAATGGCCGGGGCCATAGGACCCTGAAAAATAAACGTCTCAGGTCAAGCATAGTGGTGCATGCCTGTAATTCCAGCACTCAAAAGGCTGAGTTAGGGGGATCATGAGTTTGAAGACAACATGGGCAACTTAGTGAGACCCTATCTTAAAAAAGAATAAATATCTCATCTTGAGGAGGTATCCACTATTCAACTTCAGTAATTTTTTTGGTACAGGATGCTTGCCACCCCCTGCAAGGCCAGCATAGCAAGTGGTGCTGGGGATCAAACCTGGGTCTTTGCATTTGCCTAGGCAGGCATTTAGACCACTGAGCTATCCCTGCGGCCCCAGTAAATTGTCGCCATCTAGAAATGAGAGCATTTATTAACTTTTAGAAATTGAGATTTTTATATAATATCCCTCAGTTTATAGTTTAAGTGTTGATTCAAATTTTGTAGAGGCCAAACAGTTGTAGGTCTGTGTCTCCAAAGCTTCACTAACAAACACAGTAGGTGGGCCTGGGAGATAGCTCAGTGAAATAAGTGCTTGCAAACGCGAGGTTCTGAGTTTGATCCCTGATACTGAAGAAACACACACACACACACATACACACGAAAGGAGAAAGAAAATCTTGAGTCTTCAAGATGATTTCTAGATTTGGGGTCAGAGATAGAGCATTTTCCTAAGTTATAGGAGGCCTGGGTTTCAAACACCAGTACTGCCAAAACAAAAACAAAGTGCATTTAGGTTTAGGTCTAATGGTTTGTCCTAGTAGCCTTAAATCTCAGAC
>PVKN010013157.1:0-20150 GCA_004027915.1 Capromys pilorides | reverse complement strand
CCTTGCTCATGTTCAGAACTATAATTGAAAGGACCATTTACATTGGCTATGACATGTATATCCACTTACTCCCACACAGAAATTCATATTTCTAAGAGAAAAATTCATTAAAGTATCATATTTTAAATTTCATGATTAACTGAATAAATCAAATAAAAGAAAGGCAATTGTCCCATATTTCAGATTACTAAGAGGTAATAAAGTATTCAAATAAGCAAAAAAAAAAAAAAAAGAAGAAGTGCAGTTTGTTTCTGAGTGTCCACTTACCAGAAGTCCTTTGTCTTGAAGCTGTTTTTGATGGCCCACCCCTGCTGTAGCCTGCATCCTGTTGCTGGTCTGTGCCAGGAACTCCTGACACCAGCCAGGCATAGGCAGCTCTTCCCGGACAGCTGCCACTGACCTTGCCCTCTGCATCTTAGCCCTCCCACATCTCTAGCGCCCCAGTTTCCTTTCCTCCAGTTTTTTCAGGTAGCAAACCATCTTTGACTCCTTAGAACGGGGTCTTTTTGTGGTTTGTATTTTCCGTCCTGGCAAACTCCGTCACAGCTAAGAACTATTCACTGTTATATTGCAGTTTCTTTTAGTTTGATGGCAGTCAACTGTGCAAAAGCTAAATGATCTAAGAATTGTGTCTTTTGATTCCACAGTGGCATATTTAGTACCAAGAGCAGTGTCTGATAATAAATAGTTTGTATCATCAGCAATAGGTGAGAGTGCCTTTCCTATTAATATTATTGCCAGCATGAAGCATTCTAATGTTTCATTCTTGAAAATGATACTGTGCTTTTTTATCCTAGCTGAGAAAATGCAGTGGTGAATAGAATCAGTGTTATTGCCCATGCTAAGAGGCTATTCCTTAGAAAATTGAGTTTCTGAAGTCTTTGAGAATTTGATAAGCAAAACATTGGCATCTCAAATGGAACAATGTTTATTCTTTGACTGATGTTAACAATTGTTTAACTAATATTTGACAATTAAATAGTGTGACTGTTTCTAGTATTGTTCCACTTAGCCTAGACAGCAGGCTCAGAAGAGGCCCTCCCTCAGGTGCAGAGAAGGGAGCCATTGGTGTACAGGCAGCAGCACAGTGTCCAGGGCTTGTTCTGGGCTGACCCTAAGTATTTTGGATAACATGAAACATGACTGGAATGTCACAACAGGCCTTCCGAAACTATAAGTATGTGACAGAATATCATGGGCCCAAAGGATCAAAGATAAGCTGAGCTTAAATGTGATGAAATGTTTTAGTGCCACCTGCCTCATGCAGAACCTGCTCTTGTTATTCCTGTGTCCCTTCATCCTATGCCTTCCACCTGTCGTCATGGGCATCATGTAGATATCCCATGCCATTGCATGATAGGGATGAGCAGAAACACCCAGCAGCGCTCACCTCGTCCGAATGCAGCTCAGGATGAGGGGCCCTACTTCCCCCAGGCAAGACAGAAAATATTTGTTTAGCCTCCAACTTGAGTTGTTCCACGTGGAAATAGGCTTCTTTTGCTTTATAATTTTGTTATTATTTTGTACTTTCAAAATAAATGTTGTGAAGATTTAGATTTTAATGTTGATGTGTTTGTACCTCTATAAAATGAAATTAGAGTCACTTCACTGTCAGTGTTAACAGAATAAAGTCACTGTTTAAAAAACGCAATTTCTGGGCTAGGCTGTTCGAATCCATCATGATGCTGGCTTTCCTTTCAAAGGAAACTGTTCAGAGAATATTAAAATATATCAGGAAGATGTTTCCAATTTTATTGTGCATTCTCTTTTAATGTTTTATTATTTCTGTATGTTTGTATTTACAGCCCAAACTTAGCATGGCTAAATGCAGAAGAAATGTGGAAAACTTTTTAGAAGCATGCCGAAAACTAGGAGTGCCAGAGGTAACATCACACTATGATTCAAATAACCATTTTTTAAATAAAAATTGTATCTATATGTTTGAATCATTGGATAGATATAACCCTTGTGCATATGTTTCTAGTCTCTCCTTTCTCCGGGACTAATGCTGAATGTTAATTTAAATTATTCTAGCATAGTGAAATTAAAATAACTACACATTGCCTTCATTTCTAAGAACAAAAGGAAAATAATTTACTAAAAATTTTGAAATCTGTAATTGCATACTTGCCAACAAATAAATTAGCTAGGTTAATTAGAATCAATAGCTTCTTTCGGAGCAGAACGCCACAAGACTGGGAGAGCAAGTTCCATAAAGCAGCACTTTGAAGCTGATGTATTCCTCCCTCAAAACTCTTAACCAAAGACCTGCAGTTGCCCCCTGATCACTGATTTTCCTTCACTACAGTTGCATTTTGAATATGTGAATCAAATTAACCGACACTGCATACCAAAATTATTATCATCATCACCAACAGTCATGTCATGTGTTGCTTGCTTGTTTATTTATATTTACGTTTGCTGCTTTAGTCGCTGTGGGCAGCTGGCAAGTCTGCAGCTGGCCCAGCTCTGTGTCTTCCTTCTCTTTCCCTGTCCTATGCTGAGCCCCAGGGTTTCCCTCAGGCAAATGGTTGATTTAAGGGCTTTTAAAGACTTTGCTATTAGTAACATAAAGTAATTTTTCAGGGGTGCATGAGGTATTTTGTTTATAATTTGGGAGTTCTGTGTAACTTGAGAAGTTTCTCATCACTGTGATAAACAGAAATAGGTAAAAATTGTATGTGTGACGTTTTATCTTTCCTAATGCACCCAGGAGAAAGTAACTTAACCCAGCTTAATCTATCATGAAATAACTCTTTTTAAGTATGTGAAAGAAACACATTTCAATATAATTTTATTTAGCAGTAGAAGGTATTAAAAGTTTTCCTCATCATTTCTCTTCTTCTCAACTTTTTTTTTTTTTTTTTTTTTTGAGTTAGGTGGATTGGTGATAGGATGCAGAATGTTTTTAAAGCATCCTTATGTTAGAGAGCTGTATCAATACATTAATTTTTTAAGAGAGCATAGTTTCTGTGTGATAGACTAAATGTTTGTGTGAGCAATTCCTCTTTCAACAGTCCTAATCTGTGTGTATTGTATGTGTACATTTTAATATTGTGTATTCATTCTTGGCTTCAAATACTTGTGAAAATACTTACCTTTTCTCATGAGTTATCGCTGTCATAATAAGTGATTTTAATTTGTGAACTTTTCACATATTAATTTCAATAATAAGTAATTTTTCATAAGTAAATCTAAACTCTCATTGTAAGTTTTAGATGTTAAAATATTTGTCCTCTAGAAAGCACTGATGGTTACTATTTAAGCCCATGGGGGCCAGCAAGATAACTCAATGAACTAAGCATCTGCTTAGGCAACTAATAAAACGTGGTTTGATCCCCAGCACCACATGTGCACTGGCCCTGCCCTCTGGGCACACTGAGCTGGCCACCTAGACCAGATGTGGTGGCGCACACCTGTAATAACCCCAATGCTGGGAAGGCTGAAACAGGAGAATGACTATAAGTCTGAGCTGCGCAGTGAGATCCTGTACTAAATACATTTTTTAAAAAAATTAAGCCAGTAATTATTTTAAACTTATCATTGTTTTTTGGCTTTCAGTGATACAGAATGAGATCTACTATGAGAAAAGGTGGTAAATGTACTTTTCTTTTTAAATTAAAAAGGAAATTTTTTTAAATGAAGAGCAAACTGTCATAATTTCTGAATTATGCCAACATAATGTCTTTCACAGTTATAGACAACTAGTAATTCCCAAGAAGGTTCAAATAGACGAAGTGGATGGGTTTTTTTGCCAATGTCCCAATTAACTGGTGGGAAGTATGTCATAGGTCACTTGGGATATTTTTGCAATTATTTTGCTTTCAGATGATTTTCAAGTCTTCAGTTGTATGTGCAGATTTGTATGTGTGTGTAATTGCCTTCTTGGTGGATAGTGCAACAGCGATTTACTGGTGTCTACAGTTACTTTCAGGACAATGCTGCCAGAAAAAGTCTGTGTGTACTTGAAATTCTTGAGCAAGAACATTAATGTGAAAAGAAATATTCTAGTGGAAAATCATAAGCTCCTATTTGGAAACCAATTGGTAAATTTTTCTGTATATTTCAGGCAGCATGTTTTCATCTCTTATGCATGTAAAAGGTTTCCATCGAGACTATGATGTAGAATTGTGGGATCAGACGACCTCTTTCATCGGAGATATGTCTACTTCTTTCACTAAAGAGGGCCAATGTTTCAGTGTACATGTGACCTGGTACAACTGATGCTTAACACTAGAAAAGATCATTGTATCACAAGAGCTTTTGCCGAGATTCTCTACCTACAGTTAGACATTATAAAAGCCTGGCACTAAAGATGCAAAGAATTTATACTGTTATTTGTTCTAGTGCAGCAAACTTAGTATTTAGGTAATATTTATTGATTTCCAGTAATCAGCATTTTTGTCTCTAATTTACAAGCTTTTTTTGCTTTCTTTTCTATCCATAACTTACCTATACTTACATACGAGACATGGATATCTTGCGTTCTTTATTTTTTAAGCTAAACACTTAGTTTGCATCATCCTGTAATAGACTTATCATTTGAAACTACAAACTAAAGTCAGGGTAAGCAGTTTACATATCAGGCACATGTGGGTAGAATACAGCAACTGAGAAGATTTAGTGAAATGATTACACATAAAATCTTATGATAGTGTGGAAGCAATTTTAAAATTGTTCCTATTATTGTAGTTTACTAGATTCTCTTTAGAAGTCCCCATGAACACAATCCCAGATTCTCGCTCCATGGTTGGTCAAGGTCCAAGGTCCATGAAGCATTTATGTGTGATTCAGCAGTGAGAACCACAGAACCAGACTGTGATCTGTTGAGCGAGCATTGAAGAACTGTATCTATGCAGGATGTGGCAGGGTTGTACAGAAATTCATTGAATAAATGAAGGATTGAAGGTTGCCGGTGAGATTATCCTTCACTGGAGTGTGAAACTCATTCTTTACACTTTTTGTAGGCATTTTTTGTAGGCAGGTAGGTAGGTAAAAATGATTTTAGAGCGGCTTACCTGTAAACGGGGTATCTTCAGCAGGTTGCATTCAGCAGTGTGGGCAGGGTGAGGCCCCATCTACAACTGTGGTGTTGATGCGAGGTTTTCTGATTGCAGCTGACTTTGGCTTTGGTGCTGTTTCTCCGTGGTCTCAAAGACAGGCCTTCGTGGGCTTCTAAATCCTTCAGGATAGCTTCTTCATGTTACCTGAGAATCTGAGTCTAGGTAGGGCTTGGAATTATATTGCCATTTATGGCCATAGAAAGTAGGTATTTATTTGATTTACCAGGGAAATTTCTCTACTGAATTTTAAAGAAGCAGCCCTGGTCTCAGAACTCTTTAAGGAACAAGGAGCTACTTAAGAGACTTGCCTTCTTTATGGGAGGAGGAACTCAGAGTTGAAATGTGCTTTGTTTTGTGGCAGCCCACAGCCCAGCCCTTCACCTCCAGAAAAAAAAGCAGATTAAGGGCAGTGGGTGGTAGTGCATGATGACATTCAGGCAGTCCATGGCCACTTGCTGCCATCTGGGCAGCCCAGTGTCCTATCAGGACTGCAGGAGGCTGCAGGTTTCTGTCCATGACCAGAAGGACTGGTCACTTGATGTCCCTCAGTTTTTGTTCCTAAAGCTAATATCTTACAATCCCATTCAGATACTAATAAGGTCACATTAATATCTGTGGAGCTATGGCTGAGTTTATCTTTTCAGTACTTTTGATATTTGTGGGTTTTGTTCTTTATAATGAGAGGGTCTATTTAAAATACTAATGAATTTCTACTATAGACCCATTGTAAGGATTTAGGAAATCATTCTAATGCAATTGGTAAGAATTTTTATTATTCAAAGACGTTGTATAAATTAAAGCTGCTAGTTTGTTCCATGTTAATCTTGAGGAGAAATGAGCTCCTTGCCCTCTTTGAGCTTTATGCCTCTTTCCTTAGTAGTGTGTGTGTATTCGCTTAAGTGTCCTTTCCCAGCCGCATGTCTCCTGGTCACCTCTGGTCAGGACCTGACAGGCTCTCATGCGTGCATAAAGAATACATCATATGAGAAGCAAAATCATCAAAACATTACTAACTTTGGAATCATGCTCTAAGTCCATCATGCAGGCAGTTCGTTGTCACGTATTTGCAAAGAGCGTCCCAGAACCAGTTCACGATATGTACCAAGGTGCTACCCTATTGACTTTTAAAATTATAATTACATTTAAATACGTCAAATATATTCCAACTTTCTAAATAAGACTGCCTTGATAGGGTCTGCGCTTAGAATTTAGATTATATAGTACCCAGAAATTCTATAGAAACTAGACCTGTTGTCAGATCTGTCTACATTTCTACTCATGTTCGTAATAATTGGAGAAACGGAGGCATTCTTTAATAGTAATCTCAACTGCCCTAGTAATAGCAGTAGTTATCTCATTGTATATTCTAAGCAGATCACTAGCTTCTGCAGTTGTGGTTTGATTCTTTACAATGGGAATCGGCGTCCTCTTTTGCCTCTGAAGGTTCTGAGTGACTGTTTTTCAGTTGCCTCCAGTAATTAGGAGTGCTCTACTAACACATGATGGAATCTTGCCTCTTCCCATCTTTCCTTTAAATCTTTTCCAATTTTAATTTCTAGAAAAAAAGCAAGTATCGTCTTGAAATCCCTCTCATTAAGGCTAAATTTTAGAAAGCACAAAACCAGAAAATACCCCTTCCCTAGGAATTTCCTCAGTTTGTGTCTTAGTGTTATTGGGAGGGCTGAATGAGATGGTCTTTAGTCCTGTGATGCAAGGCTGAATTAGAACGTGGATCAAGTGGCCATAGCAGCCCACCTTCTTTACATTAATTATGGTGGTTCGGAGTGTCACCTACCAACCAGGCTAAAGTGCTTTGGTTTCCCTTCGGAGACTGTAATTCAATGTAAACCACCACATGCTATGACTGTATGCCCTAACCACTGTAATTAAGCCCAGCTTCTGTGACTGCATGAAACTGTTTAATGGATGAGAAGAATGGTCTGTGTTTTCCCCTCCCTGAGGAGTGTACTCCTGATTAAATATCCTGCAAACTGCAAAGATGCTCTGATCTCCCTGCTGGTGGACAGACCAAACATGCTCCATAGGGCTCTAGGAAATATGTTGAAGTACTTACTGGAGATAGACTGGTTTTCTTTTGACATGCAAATACCATTTTTGTGGAAATCATGTTCCAGCAGGTGTCTAAGCCTTGTCTCCCGTCTGTTGTGCTCAGATTTCACTGGCTGTGTACAACATTGCAACAGAAAATTCTTGCTGCAATGGAAACCTTTTCTCAGTTGTTTTCCCATATGTTGGTCCTTGACCAGCATGTCTTCCAGTGAGATCCAGTTTATGTGTAGCCATTTTAATTCTTGGGAGAACTCTGAATGGTAGAAGCTTGATTATTCCTGATCAGTGAGAAAACATGGGAGAGTTGGATAGGAACACCATGACTCATTAATTCTAGAAAATCTTTTATTAAGAGGATCTCTACCTTTATAAGTAAAATTGAATGCTTTAAGTCTTCTTCAGCCCATCTGATATTGTGCTATTCCTGCTTACCTGAGAGTATCAAGCTAACTTCAGAGAACACAAGAAGAACAACTGTTAACATTGAGCCATTTGTCTCTTGCTTTGTGATCTGTGTCTTCCTAGTGGGAAGCTGAAATAAATGGCCACTACTGCCTCAGAGTATGCAAAAATACATGTTGTGTGTATTTTAAAATGCTTTCCCTAATTTGAAAATAAAGCTGCATTTATGAAATCTATCACAAATATTTCCAACCCTTGTTTAGTTGGGAAGCAAACACCACAACTTTTCTTACTACTAGATCGGCTATAATCCTGTGAATTTTGAACTCCACAGGTTAAAATTCTGGCTCAGGAGTTCAGTGTTTCAGAAAGCTGCTTCCTGACAGCAGCAGGCTGCTGGAGGTTGGCTCAGAGGACTGACCATCGAGGGTTTGCATTTAGTGGAGGAAATAGGGGTGCAGCTCTCCTGTAAAGTGACTGCCCAACTGCTGGTGCGCAGAGGCCTGGTCCCCTCACCACCTGTGCTGTGGTGAATGCACACAATAGCCCTATGCAGGCATGTCCCTTAATTCTAACTACACGTTTCAGAGCTCACCTGTAGACCTTTGTTTAATGTCTAATTGCCAAAAACAGGGAATTTAATGTACCTTTTGAGACCTTTAAAGACATAATGAGAGCTAGTACTTTCCAGAGTTTTATCGACAGTTCTAAAACAAAAGTAAGCCAGAGGTTTGTGTTCTTTCAGAAGCAGTCTGTATAGAACAGTGCAAAAGATGCAGTAAGAGACTAGTATGGAGGAGCGAGGATCAAAGTGTAAAATTTAGGGTAATTTTTTTTTTTCTTTAGTAGAGTTAAGTGCTAAATGACCCAAGTGAAAAGCTGTTTTGTGTCATTATAGAGAACATGATAACACTTGAATATTACAACTATTTGAATGCCTGGAAGATATATATCTTACAGAAAGAGCTGCTCCTCAACAGTTGAGATCTTAGCACAGAATTTCTTTGTTGTATTCATGTAAGACATGTTGGGTATCCTGTTTTTCTTTTGCAATGAATGAAACGTTTCTGATGGTGGAAAGGGTTTGCCCTGCTTCAACTAAGGGGTTACTCCTTGCCATTTTCTAGTAACCAAAGATGTGTGCTTCTTTCCAGCTGTTCCTCCACGTATTTTTAATCGTATGCACTGTCTCTTTCTGTTCTAACGGCTGCCCTCGGAATAGGCTGACCTCTGCTCTCCGTTTGACATCCTGCTGTTGGATTTTCGTCACATTCGAAAGACTGTTGACACTCTGCTGGCCCTCGGGGAGAAACCCCCACAATCAACTTCTGCCTTCTGCTCCAGGGACCTTATAGGCTTCTGTCTTGTCCATGTTCTCTTTCTAGCACTGATCTATGTCACTTACCGCTGGAATGCACTGTCCGCCTAATGTCTGCATGTGCCCTCAAATGCTCTGCTCTGGCCCCTGGTCCACTACAGGTGCTTGCTCCACTTGCGCTTTGCCTTGCGCACTCCCATCCCTGTCATCTCTTCAGTTCTCTCTTGAGTTTTGAAGTATAATATTTATAAACCAGACTTTTCCAGAAGCACAAACTTGTAGAATGCAGTTTACATTCTATAATTTACCTTCCTCTCTGAAAAACAATGACAAAATATGCCCACACCTCATGCTCTACCCGCCAGTGTCAGCAGCAATGCCATACGGGTCCTCTTCTCTAGCCTACCAGCTTCTGTTGCCCTGGCAAGAAGACGAGAGCCCCAGGCCAGGAGCTGGGGATTTAGCACATGGAAACCATAGGACTTAACTCCATTACTTATTTAGGGCCAGGCTTTTGAGCTTTAGAGGAGTTACCTTGCAAAGGAGGCAAGAAACCAACATGTCCCAATATGATCTATAAAACTCTTAATGTTGACCACATTGAAAGTGTGATCTGAAGGATGACTGCTTTCTGGCTACTCAGTTGGATTCCTTCTGGTCTCCTACAAAGGTATCACTTAGGAGGACCAGGAAGTCACTACTTCCGCAATTCCTGAGCCCTGAGCAAGTCCTCTGCCCTAGGCAGGAACACTCTAGAGAAGGAGGAGCCTTCCCATTAGAGTGCTTCATAGAGGAATTGCTTGCATACCCATTTCTGTACGTGTGTGCTTCTTCCTTATTAGGTCTACCCTGAGAACCTAAGTAAAACACTTTCCAGAAGGGATTTCTACTTATGAATAATGTAATGGATCATTTTGCTTTTTGCTGCATCATATAATAACTGCGGATCCAGAATGCAATGAACTGTATTCATTTTCAAATAAAGCCATGAGTCATGGAACATTCTTGGTCCTGGGCTTGGGTTACTATGGCAGCAGCCAACAATAAGATTGTTCTTATTTTAGAAAAATGTACTTTCTCTGATTACTTGAAGTTTCCATTTAATCTTTGATTTCCAGTGATACTAGCTAGAAAACTGCTTTATTTTTAAATTAGGTTACAAGTATGTATCAACTATCTTCACATTGTGGAGCCATGTGATGAATTTTCAGTTAAAAGAAGCAAGAAGTTAGACTCTTACATAAGCTAAGATGTCCCAGACTTGAGGATGTCTGTTTATGATACACAAGGCCCAGCTGCAGGGTTCAGGGTCAAGGCAATCTCTGTCCTTCGTTTTATATCTTGTTTGCTTAATGGTGTTTCTTAGGTTGTGAGGGTGATGGAGTTCATTTCCTCAGTATAAATTACTACTTCACAGAGATGTAAACACACCTCAGACGTGGCTACAAAGGTGATCATCTTATTTTTCTGAACATTTTCATGAATTCAGGGAATTTGAGATTATGAAAAACCCATGTAGTTAAAGGAATATATTTATACAGATTCCTTGCTGCTAAATCAGATAAGATTTGTTTTCAACAGGAAGCATTCTTTCTGTGATAATGTGTTATCTGAGCTTTTTCCTCCTGACTTACATTGATTGGTGAAATAACAGGGTATGTGGTATCTAACCTGAGCTGTGTCTATATAACCCACGTGTGTATAGTGCTGAATTGCCTCTGGTGCTATCTTGTACTCATCAATCTGTAACAATAAAATTCCTTTGTACAATTTCTGATGGGCAGCCTGAGCCATAAGTTGCTTAATAAACGTATTTTTGATGATTATTCCAAGTTTTATTGGCCCCTTAATATTGATTCCCTCATGCGGAGTGGCCCTCAGCGTTCCCACCCCGCTGTGCTAGGCATAGAGGCTTGGCTTGAATGGTCACCATTGTTGGGATTTTCTTCTTCTTTATAGGTGTGAATAGAGAAAAAGAATAAACATAACTAGGAAAATACTATAAGTAAAACCTGAGTAAGAAACTACGTAAGACTAGATTTAGTTTTCAAGGTTGAAAGGACGTAGTTCTCTAGCTACGGAGTTTTTATTTACTTTTTATTTTAATTCCTACATCAGCAGGACTCTGGGCACACTTTCACTGATCATGTCATTAATTTATCTGAAATCTAATGTACTGTACTTCTTGGGATTTGCTGGATGCCATCTCTCTGTTAGGTATTGTGGTAACTAACAGAACACAATCAATTCAGCTCTTTAGGAAAAACAGAGTGACCTGCTTTGTTAATTGCCAGGGCATTAATTTCTTTTCAGAATATTAAGTTACTCTGAGGTGGTTCTTCAAGGTCCCCATGCCAACAAAGGTACCCATGCATCAACACAGTGCTCCCCTGGCAACTTGACCAGGGATACATACTGACCTACGAAGAGGCTGGGAGTTGGCCAAGAATTCAGTTAGGTGACTTACTGTACATACAGATTCTCCATCTTCTCACAAGAAGCACTGTCTTGTAGTAGGTCCATCTAATACCTGATATAGCAAGAGAACTATTGCTCAGCAGTTTCTTTGGACATAGCCATCTGTGTTCTCTTTCTCCACTTCCTCTAGCTGGTGGTTCCTCTCCACTCAGGGTCAGGATTTACCGAATGTGTGGCAATGAGCTTATTTCTATGAGTTCTTTTGCTTTATGGACCTCTGTTTCCTGAGTGCTTCATTTTCCTGGGAGAAAAACATTCAGAAAATGGGGCTGGTGAATCCCATAGTAGGACAGTGGGATAGACGTCTATCACTGAGAGTAAATACATAAAGGCAGTCGATATCTTGATACTATTTGCTTAAAAAAAATAGTTAATCTCTAATGCTCACATCAATCTCAGTGTGAGTCATAGCAGGATGAAGGTGTTTCACTCCTGAGGAAAAGTGGAGGTGATGTATTAAAATTTCTGGAGCCTGAGATTGGTAAAGTAATTATGGGTTAGGTGAAAATTTGGGTTTTCATTTAGATTTTTAATTTTTTTTCCAGTGTAAGGGATTGAACCTAGAGCTCCACACATGGTCTACCTAACGTTTCAGTGTTGTTTTATTTTAGGAAATTTAGTTTTAAAAATTAAACTGCCTGGCAAGTTTGAGGTCAAAAAAAGAAGCTTCAGACATTAAAATTACCTTTCAATAAACAACTGATTTATTATACAGAATGTGTGCTTTATTCTTCTTTTAAGACTGTGAGGGTTCAGTTGGTTTTTTCCTGCAGCTCTGTTTAGTCTTGTGTTTGTTTCATTCCTCACATATTGAGCCAGCACTCTGTACAAGGTCCTGGCAGAGGCTGTGGGGATAAAAAAAAAAGTGACTGATCCAGGCTTTACAGTCTACACCAGGGCTCAGCAAGCTTTTTCTAGAAAGGACTAGGTAGTAAATATTTTGGGCTGTTCAGGCCATATGCTGTCTGTTGTGACTACTCAGCTTACCTTTGTAGCTGCAACATAAACAGTACAAAAGCTAATGGGAGTCCTGTGGTGCCAAACTGTTGTATGGATCTGCTGGAACTTGTATTAGATCCACAGAGAAGGAAGGCAGATGCTAAGGACCTGGGATGGGTCAGGTACAACATTCTGCAAAACACAGGGAAAGGCATTGTGACCCTGAGAAAGTGTGGGGACCGTGTAGGCCCCTGTGGTGAGGATGAGTACAGTAATGCTGGGCAGATTTGCGGGCTTAGTCAGGTAAAGGGCAGAGAGAGAGGAGGACAATGAAGGGGTAGAGTGAGCAGACAGCAGGGCATTCTGGGGAAGGCAAAGTCTACAGATTGACCTGGCTACAAGGTAGGGGAAGGAGTGCCAAGAAAGTCCTCTCTGTCTGTACAGAATTGACGTGTTCTCCATTTCACATTGGAAGAAACTGACCATTACTGACTGAGATAGAACTTCAGACTCCACTACATTAAAATGATGCATGCATAGTTTTATAGCACAAATGTTTTAGTTCCCAAATGTTACATTTAAGAAATAGAGTAAATAAAAGGAAATATGGTGGCATGAGTGGCCTTAGTGCTGCCTAGCAGCTGTCCTGGAAGTAGATTGTGGCTCTTCAGAAACATAGGAAACTGTAGAGAGAGGAAGGCCAGGTAGCGACAGCTCTCTGAGTGTGCTGTGTGCAGAGGGAGATGTCTGTCCTTCCCCATGGAGAGAGGATAAAGGAAGGGCATGGCAGAGCTTATTCGTGCCCTTTCTTCACTTGAGGGTTTTCGAGTCTCTCCTGATGTGATGGATAGGACTTGCCATCAAAGAGCTTTGAGGGCTAAGCAAGCTCTTCCTGTGTGGTAACTACAGATTCAGCGTTCTCACTAGTGGCTTAGAGAGTTTATAGAAAGCAGGGTTCTTGTGAGAAGAGATTTAGAATTTCCCAACTGTGATAAATTACCAAGGTTACTTGAACCAACCCTCTATTTCAGTTTTCTCATCTGTGAAGTGGAGATTTTAATTTAACTTCACAGGACTTTCAGAAAGAAGTATTCAGTGCACATTGGTAGCGCTGGTGCCAGGCATATTAGGAGATCACCCAGAAGCCTTTCACAGCCCTTAGTCCTTTATTGCTTGCTTGCCTATTCTAACCCTGTTGTTATGGTGCAGAATCAGAGTGGAAGAGATAATGTGGCTGAACCTGACAGGTGATTCCATCCATGGAGAAATAGCACTTGGCATTAGATTTTCAAAAGAATCAGAAGTGTGATTTTCATGCAGGATGCTGCTTTATGATTCCACTGTGTTATAAAAAGTAGTACTCACTCTATGCTTTAACTCCCCACACACATTCACACACCAGAAGCCAGTGTGTATGCTCAGTGTCTCTTGTCACATTCTCAGCAAAACCTCTAGGCTCCTGCAGGAATGTGGATTAAGTTCACATAGAGTCACGGCACATGGTCTGCTTTCAGTCCATTATGTAGAGCAGTTCTGCTGGTGGCAGGGGGGACCTCATCTGCCTGACCCTTCAGAAGCCCTTCTCTTTGGTGTCATCCTTTGTCCTGCAGTAATTCGTTTCCCTCTCCTATCCAGCTGCTGGGCTCATGTCAGGGCACTGGGAGACAAGGAGCAGCAAGACCTGTGTGACAGAAAATGATCTCAGCTGCTCCTTGCTCCCCTCCCTCCCCAGCCCTGTAAACAGCTGTGTTCATCCTTTAGCCTGTACCAGAGCCTTCATTCAGCTTCGACAGAGTAAGCAGAACTGCCACGTTTTTACAAAAGGACTGTTTCTTTATGCTAGTCTGAAAATACCTACACTTATCAGGTATTCTCAGGCCATGTCTGGGTCCCCTTGGGGGATCTGAGTGAAAAGAGAAAGACAGAGAAGTATGTGAGGGATACCTCTATGTTCCCTTTGTTTACAAAAAGTCCCCAACTTACAGTGGTTCAAACTGAATGATCTCCAACATTAAGATGGTGTAAGGTTTTCACTTTTAGTATGCTGTTCAATAAATTTTATGACCTATTCAACACTTTATTTTAACATTATATCTGTGTTAGGTGATTTTACCTGACCAATAAGTATCTTGCATGTTTAAGATGGGCTAGCTGAGCTGTGATGTGCACTGGGTGAGGTGTACTGTTGGCCCAGAGAAGCTTGTCAGCCCGTAGTGTCAGCGTCATCATAAGCTGAGGAGCATCTGTGTTGTGCTCGGAAGTGGAAAGGGGAAAGAAAGCATCTTGTACCTCTGCACCTCCTTTAGGAATAGAGACCAGGAAGGTGAGGAATGCTAGTCGGGAAAACACTGGCCTTGGAGAGGCTGACCTAAACTAACTCCGGTCTGAGAAGTGTCCAGATGTCCTGTTGGTAGCAGGTTCTTCCCATTCCTGCCTCCCTGGAGCTGCAGTCTGTCTGTTCCAAAAGGACAAGCCACAGAACCAGTGCCCACCTGTGGGACCAGGCCAGTCCCTAACTGGAGGATGCAGGCTATTTTCTGTCCCACTGGAGGATGCAGGCTATTTTCTGTCCCATCAGCTGTGCTCAGCAGAGGTTAGGCTCTGTGGAAATATTAGTACTAGAATTTAGGTGTAATTCTGACTAAAGATGAGTAAACAGTTTGTGAGGTGTCTTATTCCATTGCTTTCTAGAAATACCTCATTCTAAAATTTCTCTTTATGTTCCTTTCCTCCCAGTATCTGTCTGATCTCTTTGTTGAGTTTGTGTGTCGTATTAAAACCCTTTGCAATTTGATGCAAATACTTTTATGGTTTGCCATTTACCTTTTCATTCTGAGTTTTTAGACACATGATCTTTTTCTTTGTGATATTTTACATCCCACCCACTCCACTTTTTTTAGTTCAGAAAATGCCTCTCTATCTATTTGTCTGTGAAAATACTAACTATTCACCTAGGAGGATTTTTTTTTTTACAATTACTCTATTAATCTTCTATTGCTTGTAGCCTTGGTATGAAGACTTATTTTCCTTTAATGATTTTGGCACCAGGGACTTAGCTGTACTTAGTTGCCAATTATAATTTCCTACATAGATATTGACTTGGGTGCTAGAATGCCCATGGGGTGAGGGAAACATGTCTCTGCCACTCTGCATCCAGCCGTAGCAAAGATAGGACAGCTCCAGGTGATTTCTCAAGCCTATGGCAGGAAAGAGTGGACCCTCGCTGTACCAAAGAGAAAAGTCCCCATCCGTCCCACCCTGATTCCATGCTCAGGGCTCATAGCTGAGACAAAGCTTCCATCCTTTCTCCTATTGACGTTTGGCCACTAAGTTGATAAGCAGCACAGACTGAAAGCCAGTAGCAAGATCATCCTGTTTTGCTGCTCAATAACAACATGAAATCTTGGTTGAAGTTGTGCTTAAAGGAATTGGTTGTCTTTATGTTGACAGGTGGCCACTTCTTCAGAATTGAGGTCTGAGTCTGAGGGTCTCAGCATTTAACCCAAGTTAGGGATGGCTAGGGATAGGAAGATAGTGAGAGCAAGCAAAACAAACTGACACAGTGAGGCAGTGTTAAAAGTGCTTGAAGATGCCAGACGTGCCTGTGAAGAGCTTGCTAAGGCCAAGATGCCCGTGCCTGTGCCGCTTGGGCTTGGTGGGGAGTTGGGCACTGAAGCAGCAGTAGGAGGGCCCTGCGGAAGGAAGCAGGCCCAGTGCAGAGCCCTTGGCTTTATGCTGGGCACCCAGGATTGCTATAGATTTGACAGAGAACCTCCGGGAAGACCAGTGCCATTCAGCCTTAAAGACAACATTCCTGTCCTTTGTCACACAGCAGATAAACCTAGCAGACATTATCTTACATGAAATAAGCTAGGCAGAGAAAGATAAATACTCTGATCTTCTTTATGTGGTAAATCTGAAAAGACTGGTATTTTAGAAGTTGAGATTAGAATGGAGGTTATCAAGAGTTGGGGTGGAGATGGTGCTTGAAGGATATGAAATTTTAGTTCCATAGGAAGAATAAGCAACAGAGATCCCTTGTACACAGTGATGACTGTAGCTAATACGTGTGGGGCCAAGAGTCTACCTCAGAGGTAGAGCACACACCTAGCCTCCTCAGGGCCTGGGTTCAACATGCCTTAGCACTACAAAAAGAAAAAAAAAACATGTATGTGAGTTAACATTTGTTAATTAACTTGATTTAGCTCTTCTACTGTATATACTTACATTAAAACATGTCTTATCATCAATATACACAATTTTTATTTGTCGATTAAAAAAGAAAGCAGTGAACACTGAGCTATGGAGAGTACATCATGAAGCAGTTAAGAGAGAACATGAACTATGTGGCCTTGTCCTGTCCAAGGAGACATTCTTTGGGGGGAGATTCCACTCTGTAATGTCACACTAGAGTCAGGTGGCAGATGTGACAAATTATTTCATCATGTTATTTTGTGAGCGCTTTGTGGAGCATGAAAAGCTCTGCACACTAGAACTGACTCTCATTGATTATTTCTGAGTAGTGTAAGCTGGACATGTCCCAGGAGCAGAAAAGCCCAACCTGAGAAAGTAGGAAGACATTTGCGTTTTTGACAGTTTTTGAAAACACACTTTAAACTGGCTGTAGGAGCTGCGGTTAAAGCTGCAGTTATGTTTAAGGCTATTCCTAAACTTATAAAGAAAGGCTACCATCCACCCAACATGCCTGATTCCAGAGATCACAGGACATAAAATGAATTAAATCAGGATTTATGTCCATAGAATGGGCTGTGGTCTTCACAAAAGATTGAGTTCCTTTCAAAACTATCTGAGAAGCTGTTTGCATTTTTTTTTTACAATGTTATTTTATATAAACAAGCTATTGTATTCTTGATATGTGCTTTCCAACTGACTACATGGGATTGTTATTTAGTGTAAAGGTTTCCTAAATATTTAATTACTCATTTCACGGAGGCTAGAGGCCTTTCTGGAACGTCCATCACACTGCAGACACAGGGAGTCTTCACAAGGGGCTGACCACCAGGGAAAGTGGACCTGTCTAAATGTTGGGCAGCCAACAATGCTTCGCTTAGTTTCTGTTGATAGCAGAGTCTGACCATCTGAAATTTGATGTTTCTTTTTCTTCTTCCTTTTAGGAAAAATTGTGTCTACCCCATCATATCCTTGAAGAAAAAGGCCTGGTCAAAGTGGGCATCACAGTGCAAGCATTACTTGATGTCACTGTCGCAAAGACTCTGTTCACATGAGACCAACCCTCTCCTCTGGGTCAGCTCAGATTCTTCTTCCATCAGGGATGCTGGACTCTGCTCCTCGGACTGTTCCACCCTCTCCCCGGCTCGCTGCCTGTCAGCTACCCCACTCTGGTTGCCTTGCCGAGGTTTCCAGTCTAAGGGCGGACTTTCCACCTTTCAGAGCTGACCTCCAACTTTTAAGACTTGACAGGTATTCTCTTGAAGCCAGTGAGGGAGCTGGTGGAGAGCTAAGTGCAGCACATCATTGCCTTCTCAAGCTCCGTCATCCCTTCCATGCTCACTGACTGCCATAATCCAAATGCCAAGCACAATTGTTCTGCAGCAAGATGCATCTGTTTTATTAAAACCAAACTGTTATGGATTTATTGGGGGGAGGGGGATACAATCAGGTTTTTCACCACCAAATTTTTCAAGAAGTTTCTTGAGACCGTTGCCTTTTAAAAACCTATTTTCGACATACAAAATATTTATATAAGTATTATTTATTAGTGAGTTGTTATTCATCCTTTGGATGCAAATTGTAAATTAGGAAACTATTTTATTACTGCTTTTTTGTGGTTAAACACTTTATTTTATTATAAATATTGAGTTATTTTCTATCCTCTTTGGTGTGCAGTAGTTCTGGGTCTCAGTAATCATGTTTCCTGGTGTATATGATTCAGAAAAATTAAGCAAAAGACAGGTGCTTCTATGATAAAGAACTTTTCTGGGGAGGCATTGCTTACACTTTGGTTTGTGGAACATTGCTCTTATTTATATTTCTGCATTCCATCCAGTTTCCTACATTCCAGCAGTCCTACTATCCCCAATATAATGAACTGACTGAAGTGAAGAGAGCACCCCAAAGTTATTTGTAAATAGCTGTGACAGAAAAAAAAGACATTAAACTTGAAGATAAAATGTGAACAGCTATTTTTTTGATTCATGCTTTTTTTGCTATGCACAAAACATTCACAGTTTAATACAAGAAAGTAGTAAGTGTTAGCATTGTATGTCTTGAAGTATAATTTTGCACTGTAACTTGGATAACTCAAGAGAGTCTAGCACCAAAGGTAAATAATGAGGAAATGTTATAGGAAAGTGGAGAGGATTAGATTATTGTCAAACCAAAGAAAAGATTTTTAAGGGAAGCTTCGATCGGGTGATCAGAAATTATCAGGCACACAGGACTTGGAGCAGGAAACCAACACTACTTACAATCACCAGTTTTAAAAGAGGAAATGATTCTGAGATGTAGGTGTGTTTTGTTTTATCATAATTTAGCTGAGTTTTCACAGTAGCTGGTAAAATCTTGCAAGTCTCAGTCTCTGGTGTGAAACCTTGGAGGGCTGGGGGCAGCTCTGTGCACCACCGAAGCAAGCCATGCACATTTGGTAAGTGGAATATGTGAGGCTGAGCAGCCAGCCAGGGGGCAAGGGCAGTGAAGGAAGCACTGGCGAGGGGCAAGCTGACAAGAGGAGCTTTGCACGGGAGTCTGAGAGTCACAGAAGGCATCAGTCACACCACAGGACAACGTGTGTCAGGCAGTTACACGCATGTGCACTTACAGTGAAATTATACTTAGCCCAGGATTAGTCTTCAAAGTCCTGCAAATGCTGACTGCATTTTGTCTTTGTGAAAAGCCATTAGAAGTTTCTAGAACAGCAGTCAGGAGTAGGCTCAGTTTGCAAATGTAAAGGTGAACCAGGAAGACATTAGGTGATGGTGCATAGAAATCATGCTTCAAGGGCTTCCAGGGCTGCCTGGGCTCTAGGGAAGACGGGGGCTCTGGAGCATGGGCATTTAGGTTGGCAGCTAACATTTATTTCCTATCAAATGTACTGTGCACTTTAACCTAACTTAAAATATATTTTAATTTTCCTGCACTGCACAAATATCTGTGTTGTCAAGTAGCATCATGCAAAGATGAAAGGCATTTTGGACAAAGAGCATATACAATTTAAGCCACATTCAAAAGTTGGTTATATAAATAAGAATTTAGACACCTGCACCTCCATGGACGTTCAGAGTGCAGGATCCTGAAATATTTTTTTACATGTATATGTGGCAACAAGAAGCTTTGTGATCACTGTATTTGGAGATTTTTTTCAAAAATGTTTCTCTTGATATTTTCAGTATTTTCTGAAGGTTGGCTGTAAAATGCAAATAGCTTCAGTATTTTGTAAAATGGCTTTTTTTTTTCCTTTTAAATGCAATGCTTGTATGGCTAAGATGTCAAGACCTCTGTACACTGTGTATATGTGCAATAAAATGTGCATGGCCAGCTCACAGTACCATAAAAACACAAAGTGTATACAATGCAGAATCTCTCCTTCTATTATTTAACTGCCATTAAAACTTTGAATTTGTATAAACCATCTTCTGATTGACTTACCTGTGTGATACAAAGGTCAATGCTTCTCTCTCTCTCTCTCTCTCTCTCTCTCACACACACACACACACACACACACACACACACTATAAGATGTCATTGTTGAAACAGTTTTATTTTGTGAATATGTATGTGCCCATAAATAATTTGTATATATGTATGTGTATAAAATATGTATAGTGAATATATATAGCTGTCAGAATGAATATAGACATATAATATAGTAGGTCCCCCTTTTCCAAGGGTTCACATTTCAT